>BROE01000019.1:934412-1119730 GCA_036571765.1 Plecoglossus altivelis
CGCCAGGGCTGCCCTTTGTCACTGGTTCTGTTCATTTTTTTATGGACAGAAATTCCAGGCATATCCAGGGGCCGGAGGGTGTCTTGTTCGGGGGGCACAGGATTTAATGTCTGCTATTTGCGGATGATGTTGTCCTGATTGCTCCATCGGACCGGGACCTACCAGCATGCACGTTAGAGCGGTTCGTGGTGCAGCCAAGTGTGAAGCTGCCGGGATGGTAATCAGCACCTCGAAATCTGCGGCCATGGTTCTCGACCGGAAAAAGTGGCTTGCTCCCTCCGGGTGGGTGGGGAGCGCTTGCTTCAGTGGAGGAGTTCAGTATCTCGGGGTCTTGTTCACGAGTGAGGAAGACGGAACCGTAGTCGACAGGGCGGATCGGTGGCAGCGGCCGCAGTTGATGCGCTCTCCTGTACCGGTCCGTTCGTTTGTGGAAGAAGGAGCTGAGCGGAAGGCAAGCTCTCGATTCGGTTTATCTAAGTTCCGGACTCTCCCCATGGTCATGAGCTATTGGGTAGTGATCGACAGGCGGACGATCGGACCTCCTGTATTACAAGCGTTCGAAATGAGTTTTCTCCGCAGGGTGGCTGGGCGCTCCCTTAGAGATAAGGTGAGGAGCTCGGTCACACGGGAGGAGCTCGGAGTAGAGCCGCTGCTCCTCCACGTCGAGAGGAGCCAGCTGAGGTGGCTCGGGCATCTGTTTCGGATGCCTCCTGGACGCCTCCCTCGGGAGGTGTTCCGGGCATGTCTTACCGGGAGGCGGCCCCGGGGAAGACCCAGGACACGCTGGAGGGACTATGTCTCTCGGCTGGCCTGGGAACGCCTCGGGATCCCCCCGGAGGAGCTAGAGGTGGTGTGCGTGGAGAAGGAAGTCTGGGCCTCCCTGCTCAGACTGCTGCCCCCGCAACCCGGCCCCGGATAAGCGGAAGAAAATGGATGGATGGATGGAATAATGAAACCAAATTCCTATGTTATTGTTTTCCCACATGAGTTGTCCTTTGAAATTGTATTTATTTATTGAAATCCTCAAAACTTGTTTACGACTATACTGCATAGTCCCCTCTCTGCACCGCCACCTTCATGTGGTGGAGGGGTTTGAGTGCTTGGATGATCCTAGGAGCTATATTGTCTGGGGCCTTATGGGTCCTGGGTGACTAACCAGACTGAGCACGGCTTACAACCTCTCATGATGATGGAGAAATTGATGATGCGATACAGGGGCCCCACCCTTGAGTGGGTGCTCGCAGGCGAGCCAGTACAGCCTGAAAAGGCAACATGAGACCACCTTCCCGCTGGCCCAACACTCGCAGGAAGGACCATAAGGGGCCAGTGAAGTGTGTTTTTGAGAGATGGTCAGGGGCAGGTACCTGGACAACTGAGGCTGTGCACATGATCTCTAGTGCTGGGAAATGTCACCTCGCTGGCACGGAAGGAGCCGGAGCTTGTGTGAGAGGTCGAGCATTACCAGCTAGATATATTCGGCCTTGCTTCCACGCACAGCTTGGGTTCCGGAAGCACTATCCTTGAGAGAGGCTGGACTCTTCATTTCTCTACCTTTGCCCGAGGGAAGAGGCGGCAAACTGGCATGGGCTTACTTATAGCATCACAGCTCAGCCACCAAGTGTTGGAGTTTACCCTGGTGAACGAGAGGGTCGTGTCCCTGTGCCTTCAAGCCGGAGACAGGTCTCTCACAGCAGTGTAGAGTACCCAGCCTTTTAGGAGTCCCTGGGAGGGGTACTGGACCGTGCACAGTGCATTAAAATGGGAATGCACATTTCAATTAAAATGTCAATTGTAGTCGCAGAAAGTGGTCTTATTTGACTGAAAAATGTCTAATTTGTAAATTATTTCTTACTCGATAACCTAGCTAGCGAGTCCAGGTATTGCGCAAAGTTCAAGAAAACCTGCATCTCATTTCGTTCTCCGTGCTCTGGGATTTTCAGAGAACGTTCTTCAAAAGAACGCACTTGCATTCTTTGGGTAGATAAACAGCCTAGGTTTATTAAAATGTGAAAGATAGTGAAATTATTCAACATCAATCCCGGCACTGCACTTGGGTTATAAATACAACTTAAGCAGAATAGTAACTTTTCAGAGTGTCCAGTTCTTTAGTTGATTGTGGGAAACTAAACCAATTCTTATTTGCACACACACACACACACCGATTTCATTAATTTATGATTACATGTTTTAGCAATAGTATTATAACAATATCTTGTTGAGAAAATCTGAAAATATTTTTTTGTTATTTTAACTCCTACACTAATTCAACCTGTTAGTGTCAAGTGTGGGACATTATTTGAAATAGTATGCCTATACACAATTGACTTCATTTATACTGCTATAATTCCATTACTGTAGAACATCTATGACATACAGCAAGTCCATCAGGCAAATAGTCATGCTGTGTTGGCATCCAATTAACATTGGCCATTAAGAAACTACAGTGTGGTGTACAATGTGATTTGTCGATGTATCAGTTACGACCTAAAAAATTATTTTCTGGAGGGTACAAGAACATTAACAATAGACACAATGAGGAGCAGGAAAAGAAAAAAAGGAAAATCATAAAGTAAAGCTTGGCTGCTGAGCTGTTAAGTCACCAAACTCATGCTGTTCATGTAACAACAACATACTACATCTACAACCAAGGGACAAGAACTTCTTTGAATGCCATCATTATTTGTTATCTGGACTAGTCTGTTAAATATTCGATCATTATTACTTTAGACAAACACTTTGGTCATGTATTCTACAAAACACCAAATTTACTCAAAGGCAACATTGGGGAATTAGAAGTGTTCTTAATGCTAGTGTTTAAATTAGCTTTGCGTGAAAAGCTTTCCAAGAGATAATCAGGTGGATTGTTTGAAACTGGTTCATGCAGGAGATTCCGAGATCTTAGCTGTGTCGGTCATCACCACCATCATATCGCACTGTCCAGGCACACCTACATTAGATGGGCAGTCTATTTATACTAGGAACTCGCCCCCACTCCTGATTGCTAAGAGCAACACAGGATGTTCAGCTCTCCACTACCTCTGTCTCCTGCCTTGGTTCTGTGTACCCTCTATCTAGGGGGATATGTGTCACAGCTCTCTACACAGATGTCGAGACTACGTCTCGGGTGTGGCAGAGAGCAAGCAGAACTATCACGCCCAGACCATGTATTTTTACATCAAGACAGTGTTCAGCACCTACTACTGTGTCCTCCTGCCTGAAGATGCAGTTTGACTCCAAGTGTTCATCTTGGCTGCTCAGTTTACATGTTGTAAAATAAAGTACAAAGCAGAATATTATGGATTATAATTTATGATCAAAACAAGTATATAATCCCATAATAGTATAGAATATATTTAATAAGTAATAGTTTATAAATAATAAATGTTCTGTTTGAGCCCAAACAGAGGTTAGGGACAAATCAATATTCTATAAGGAACTACTGTCAGGTATGTGTTTGGTTTAGGCACGAGATAAGCATAGGTAGCCTGTGATAGACAGATGATGCATCCAGTCACAGGCATTGTGCTTCAGGGGAACTTTGTCAACTCTCTTAAATTGTCAAATTTCGTATTTGCCACTGGTCAGTTAACACCAAGATCCGGTTTAAAGCCAGTAGATTGGAAGTGGTTTTAACTTGCTTCCAGTTTGTTTCTAGGAGAGACGATAGGAGAATGTATAGAATGCAATGTTTAGAATGCAACAGTTACGATAACGGTAAGAGCGAGGCCCCCACTGGTCAAGTGTGAACTAATGCGGCTGTTTAGCATGGTGCGATTGGTTCAAGGAGAGATTGGACCGATTCTTGCACTTCTTTTTAGGTCAAAATATTTTCTCCTGTTTTACCCTAGTTAACAAGTACGAAATGGCTGTCATCCATGTCTGTATTGCAGTCACATTTTTTCAAGAGACAAGCTGTTTCCAATTATCACTTCCTAGATTTGGATCTGTAAAAAAACATGGCTACTCGGGTTAAAGTAGATTGCTAACTAGCTTTTAAAAATATCTTTTACTTTCAAATTAATGAAGAGTTTATGCATTAAATTGTTTAAAGCGCCTGAAGATGAACAATAATGTTAGCTATTTTCTTAATTTTTTTCCTTAAATTACAGTTTAGCTGACAAGCAAATTATCTAACTGTTTGTTAAATTATTTTACATTGACATAGGGCCTTCTCTGACTGAAACATTAGCCTAGCAACCGCTTACGAGAACAGTGTAGTAGACCATCCAAAAGTAAATCTTTGTCAGCAGTTTTAGGAGCAACTCTAGTTTAAGATTTTGAATCTTTTGCGAGGAGTGGGCATACAGAGACGATATTCGTCTAGATTTATACAGAGTTAAACGCCAATTGGAAGAGATCTCCAGCGCAACATTTGATAAAACTCGAGAGCCTTGCATACTTTTGCAAAAATATAAAATGTAGGTCTACACCACCGCAGCATAAGTAATGACAAATGATTTTGATGCTGCTGTGCTATAGGATATTATTACATTATGCTTGAATGTTTCTGTTGTCACTTTATTCTGGAGTGCAGCCTATGGACCTTTGTAAATCTATGATGTGGATTTAAGATTATTTCCCACAGTTGATAATTCCACACCATGGTTTTGAAATTACGATTTGATTGTCGTTGACTACGTTCGCGCGAAAGTGAAAGTAATCCATCTCTTTCGATTTTCTCTTTCAAACCACTTGCATATTTCAGTGAGTTGGCATAAATTATTTCAAGCAATACAAAAGTGCTTGTTTATAGGCTGCGTACTTAAAACACCCCAAAACTGTGCAACTGAGAAACACATATACACACATACATACACATACACATACACTGGCAGTGTAACCAACCTATAATTGCAAAGAAAATGTATATTTGAAAAAGAACTGTTGCCATATTTGCATTCTGCACTGGCATTAGTCATAGGTAGGGCGGAGTTGTGCAGAAAAGCCAGTCCCCTGCACTAGACAACTTGAAATTTCCCTTCTTCAGTCAGTCACCTGCTCGGTAGCCTACTAGCGCACTTCCCCTAAAATCACGCTCGACAATTTTCGGACTTTCCAAGAAGCTTTGAAATAGATAAAAAGAATAGGGACATCACTATTACTACGCTGTTGCCAATCCACGCTACATTCGAACTTTTCATAATTGATTGTATAACTGATTACAGCTGATTTCGCCAGGATCCAGAAATCTTGATATTTCGAAAGATGGACTCGACTGCTTGCCTTCTGGTCTCCCTCATCACTTTTCTGATGTGTCTACAAGGTACGTAACTAGACCTCACAAAGTTGTTCGCGCCAATGATTGTTTCTTAATAATGTTCGCTAAGTGGTCATTTTAAAATGCAGGCTGCCACTTCATATTTCGAATGAGTTAATCCCAAATCTGATTACTCAGTACATTAACTTCTGTGTAACAGTGACACTCGGGAAACTGTCTGTTGCCTAGGTTATTGAAACATTTAAAACTACCTCTCCCACTCACTAAATTCATCGACAAGTTGCAAGTTTTCTATTATCTTGTTTAGAATGAATGTAGCTAGCTATACCAGAAATCCATAACCTGAGGACGCGATATGAAGTGAGTCTACATTACTGAACCTTGTCATTAACTCACAATACACGCTGTGGAAGAAATATAGTAATAGCAATTCAAATAGGCTATAAGGTGCGTGATCACAAGCCATAAATGCGAAATAATTTATATGGGAACGCATGCTTTTACTCGGTAATGTATCCTAGCCTATAGTTTACCCAATTGATAGTCCATAGAGAAGTTCTTTCCATATTTCCATAGCCTAATCGAAATGAACGTGTAAGGTTAGCTGCCTTAGGATATCACAAGTCTCTCTCTCTCTCTCTCTCTCTCTCTCTCTCTCTCTCTCAGAGAGGGCGCGGGATTTGGACCGATGAGGTCCATTGCGTGCTGTTCGGCATAGCAATAAGATTGCGATTTAGCCCTCAGCAATTAGGCCTACAAGTTATTAATTAAGTTGAATTTGTTCTCAGACAAACTGTGTTTGTTTGTTATTACTCAGAAGGGAAGATATGCTATGGGGAAATTATGAGATCCAATCCATAGTTTTATCCTGATTCAATACATGCTCTCTGTTTAGTCGTAGAGTAAAGTCATTACTGATCGTTCATTTGCTTATATGCTAAGAGACCCATGGCTGTCAGTCCTGGTTTGCGTGTGAATTACAAATGAGCACCTAACCGCACCCTTTCATTCAAGAAAGTGACTTAGCTGCCTGGAAATATTCCTTTAACGTTTATATTACAGTCACACATAGTATAGCACTGTATCACTAGACCTGAGATTAATGGATAAGTATATTCTAATGTAATGTATAGCCACCCTGCCAGCCTTGTAATGGCATAATATGGCATTTTTGTCTCCTTTTGTTAATCAGACCTGCTCTTTGTTATGAGGCAGAGAATGCCTGTAGATGGTGGGGTAGTGTCTGCACTTAAAGCCTCCATTTGATCTTATCTTGGGTGGTCATGGTCGCTGACCCCTGACAGATGCGTACCAGAGTTGTTTTGGTTCGATTCAAATCTGTTGAAATGCTCCAACCTCTACTGTGAATCGTGGCCTGAGGCCACGCTAGTGGCTAGCCTACAGAGTTAAACCACATTGAGTATGTTTTTTTCTTTGATTTGCTAAGTACTTTGTTGAACATTTTCGATATTGAGATATGGGGGAGTTATATAACAGTACCTACAAATCGTAATACCTCTGCAACATTATATAGTGAAAAATAAAGAGTTCAATTTGTTGAGGTGTTTTCTACAGACAATGAATGGAAAATGAATATCGTTTTCTGGAGTTCAATGTGGCATTTCAGTGGAAACATGTTTTTGAACATTGTCACATGGCTCTTAAAACGCTGTGAAAACAACAGTTTAGTCCCCAAAGTTGTTAGTGGTGTTATCAAAAAGTACTGTCACACTGTTCATCTGCTTTGAGTGTCTTTACCCTCAGGTCTAATGGCTGCCTATTATACTATCTACCTCTGTCCAGACATGTAAAAGAAATTCTTTTCTGGATGGGAAATACCTCTAATTTATGTTCACAGTAGATGGTAAGGGAGTTTGACATCAATCATAGGGACACCTCACGTGGCTTTGTGCTGTGTATCCAACCTCAAAAGGCCAGTTAGCTTCAACTCCCACTACCTTTGAGGTTCACTTTAGGAAAGGTCACTGTCCTTTTGGTCCAGCGTTTAAATCTTTCTGTCAGGGCCTGAAGTTTGATCGCCCTCACCCGCTATGAACAAAGCTGTTCCACTTGTCTGAGGTGTCATTTCTGGTTTTTATAGGGTATAGCCTATTTGGATTTTAAAAATACATTGCATTGCATTGTAAAGACGGCCTACTGAAACAATAGGTTTATGTTAGGAGCAGTTGTGTGTGATGTTGACCCAGTTGGTGGAAAATGTAATTGAAAAAATAGTATAAATTCCTTTCACCTCTCAGTCGTGCAAAAGTTGTCACTACCCCACCTGTCGATGATCTCTCTCAGTCACAGTGATGAATACAGAGGCCTCTCTTTACTGCCCACTTCTCATATTGGGCAGTGTCCCTGACCTTTTTTTTTGACGGGCTGAGTATCTCAGCCAAAGTAGATGAACACCACTTACGAACTAACCAAGTGATATCTGGAAGGGGAATTACAATGAAGTCACCCGTAAACAGAGAGGTAACCCATCCCTGTCCCCACCCACACAGAGAAGCACACTTCCTGAAACGCAATCCACTCACCCTACTGCAGTGCACTTTGGTCTACGGTAGCAACAACAAGCAGGGCTCATTCACATGGGGTTATGATGTCATGGCTTAAAGTCATTTAGACTGCCCAAGAGAGTGTGACTTTCCAGCCAGACAAGGAAATGAAACAGTCTGAATGCTCTGGGCTCTTGAGGATAGCTTTGTTTAACATGCAGGCATGTTTTTGATGTCCACCATGCCAAAGAGGCTGTCTATTGGAGAATATGTATGTGAACTAAAAAGGGCACAGTGTGTTGGCTCATGGTATCATGGCAATGCATTTAGGTTTGTGTTGTTATTTGCTTATGCACAGGAAGGGACAGATACATCAGACTTGTCACTTCCAGTTATACTCTAAATTCCATCCATCCATTATCTACTGCTAATCCCTGGGAGGGATTGCAGTGCCGCTTGTTCCCATTTAGGGGTCATGGGCAACTGGAGCCTAACCCAGTAGCTTTCGGGCCATAGGCAGGGTACACCCTGGACTGGGGCCAGCAAGTCGCAGGGCTAACACAGAGACACAGACAACCATTTACTCACACATCCACTCTCTAGGGGCAATTTCTCAATATACCAATTAACCTATCACATGCATGTCTTTGGACGGTGGGAGGAAGCCGGAGTGCCCGGAGAGAACCCACGGTAACATGGGGAGAACATTCAGACTCCGCCCAGAGAGATCATGTGATGTTGGATTTGGCCCAAAAATCGAACCCAAGATCTCCTCCCTGGGAGGCAAGGGCTCTAACCGCACCGCCACCATGCACCCCATACTCTAAATTAGAAAGTTTAATTCATTAAGATTTCAAAGAGTATACAATGCCCATTTTCATTTTGCACATTAAACTGTTGTTAGACAGACCATTCAGAGAGAATGGTTAAGTATTTATAGTGAAAGCCTATGCCTAATGCAGTGTTGAGCTTGCAAACAGAGTCAATTTTCTCTCTAAAGAAGAAGCCCATATGTTTCACAAAGACACAGTCACAGTGTGATGGCAGAAACTTTAATCCAGTCAATCCAGTTAAAGCCAGTTAAAGTCAAGTGATTTTTCCAGAACAACATGGTCATTTTAGTGGGCCATGTGTCATCATTCCTTTGTTCAGAGGACACAATCAGCTTATTACCATGATTACTGATGCAGCCACTAACTGGTAACTGGCTAACCTGTGTGCTTGTTGCAAGGAGTGTATGGGTGGGGGTGGAGCGGTGTAAAGGCTGGCCGGGAGTAGTGGTGGGGGCCTCTCAAATGCTTTTATAGCGATTGCTTCACCCATATGACATGAGAGAGACACCTCATTTTCTTCACTCATCTCCCCCCCCCGCCCCAACACACACATACACCCCATCTGCTAATGGACTCATCGTAGCTCAGGAGGGATGGGACCAGTTATCCGAATTGCCTAAATGACTTCTGGGAAATTCTATTCATGAAAACAAAACAAATTGGATTCATTCTGCTGACTTTCTGCGCGAACCCCCCTCCCCACTACCTATTGAGCATATTACTGCATTGTTGGAAGCATTGTTGAGAGCAGTGCTGGTGGTTGCACTTTGTGTAGTGCGTCTAGATCCCAGCTTGAGAGAGCCTTGTCTGTATGCCTGAAATCCACTAGTCAGCTTTATTAAGGCAAAAGTTTGCATTTGTAAAGATGCAACATTGTTCCTTCACATGATCAAAAAGACGTGCTAGAGATAAGCTGTAAATGAAAACTCGACGCTCAAATCCTCTGCCTTTCTTTGTAGTCTGTGCGGCAAAGCTAGACCCACCGATAGCGATCATGTATGGAAGTATGAAAATGGAGCTAAGCCTCATATTTCATCTTGCTAATACCCCATGCCCTCCTGGACGGCTGTGACTTGATAGATGGCGAAAACCTGAAGACCGTTAGTAGGAGCCCCCTCACAGAACACAAAATCAATTGCCATCAAAGCAATCTTTACAGGACATGGAACTCCCACAGCTGGCATGATTATCGCAGGTGTAGACGTTAATTAACCGCTTGGCCTTCTGAAAAGCGGTCACGGCAAGAGCAGGAGAACCAATGAAAAAACAACAACCCAAGAGTCCCATCCAAAGTTTATTGAGACCCTGAAAGTTCCTTGATGACATGACGATAATTTGCCGTGTGATCGCATGTTTAGGCCACTTCCATGCTTGGTATGTAGAACATGTCAGTGGATGTATGCTTAAAGTGCATTTAAACAGACCAGCCAAAGCATTTTGGGTGATTTTTGCTTGTTACAGACCAGGCAATATAAATGTATGGATATTGAAGCCAAGGGTGGGAGGATTAACATTGATCGCTAAAGCACCCAATTACTCTCTCGAATGTGCCTCTGTACATGCATTTATGGAGATATAACTGCTAAACTCAATAGCCAACTGGGATAGGCTGTATGCCAAAAGATTTCCAGACGTGCTAAAGGGACAGATTATATACTGTCAAGACAGCTCTTAAATGGATGAACCAGGATTCATACTGTATTTAAAATGGCAGCGAATATGTTAGAAAATCCTTCATTAAAGCCACTTGGGCCATTACATATTTACACTATGTTACTCCTTTTTCAGCTAAATTTGTTTGTTGTGAAAATGAATCTATGCCCAAGACCAGCTGGCTAAATCATGTACTGCACATTATTCTCTGTAGACAGTGATTTGTTTTTGTCATTTTATTATCATTTGTGAGTGAGTATGTGAATGGTAGGCTATCTGTGACAGAGAGAAGAATGCCCTAACACGTTAGCTACACATGTATGTGTGTATAGTTCAGTTGGGTTAATGTGCTCCAGGAAAAATGGAGAGTATCTCTGTGGTTTATGACCCTGCACACCAAAGAAGGATCAACATGCCAGGTTGGCCACCAGGAAAGTGGAAGTTTGTCATGCGGGACACATCATGCTCCCTTGCCATCTCCCCATAGCTTCACAAGGTAGCATTTATTTTTCTCTCACATCTTTCGCTAAAAGTCATCACCACGTTTGCATCAACATGCTAGTGCCCTATGCTTTCTAGTGTCTTACCTGTTTAACTAGTGTTTGAAAATGACTTGTCAGAGTGTGACAGAGAAGTCTGCTTCTGAGCCACGGTGCAAAGTTATTTGAGAACTGCTAAATGTCTGTGTATGTGGAAGTGGGGTGCTGAAATTGGACCTTAACAATGTGAGCTCTCTCACATGAAACACATTTTAGGCTTCCCTGTTTACAAACCCCCCCCAAGTTTTTAGAACCTATTGTTTTCTAATAAAGCACACAAGCGAATACTGCTGAGGAAAAAGGCCAAGACGTCATCTTGTCCCTTGCGACTTCCTCAGTGGCGCATCGCAGTTAGCTGATACCATTCTGATACCACGGAAACTGCACTAGTTAAAGTCACAAACGACTTACTAGTGGCCGCTGACAGTGGAATGGTTTCGGTCCTGGTTCTGCTGGACCTCAGCGCTGCGTTTGACACCATCGACCACACAATCTTGCTTCAGAGATTGGAATGTGACGTAGGTGTCAGAGGGACAGTCCTCAGCTGGTTTAAATCCTATTTATCGGATAGGTACCAGTTTGTTAATGTAAACCGAAGCTGTTCCCCTTGCTCTGAAGTAACCTACGGTGTCCCGCAGGGTTCTGTACTCGGTCCTATTCTGTTTACGCTCTATATGCTGCCTTTAGGTAACATTATCAGAACGCATGGCATTAACTTCCACTGCTATGCGGATGACACACAGCTGTACTCATCAATGAGACCTGATCAGACCGATCAGTTACACATACTTAGTGCCTGCGTGAAGGATATAAAAATCTGGATGACACTTAACTACCTACTTCTTAATCCAGATAAAACCAAGGTCATTGTACTAGGCCCGGAACGTCTGCGAGACTCTTTATCCGGCCAGATGGTGTCACTGGACACTATCAGTGTAGCCCCCAGTTCGGCTGTAAGAAACCTTGGCGTCCTACTGGACCAAGAACTATCCTTTACAGCACATATGAACCAGGCATGCAAAACTGCCTACTTTCATCTGCGTAATATAGCTAGAATTAGAAAGATCTTGACTAGAAGTGATGCTGAAAAACTCATTCATGCATTCGTTACATCTAGACTTGACTACTGTAACGCCCTGCTCGCAGCGTGTACTAAAAGCTCGATAAAGAGCTTTCAGTTGGTTCAGAACGCAGCAGCACGACTGCTAACAGGAACCAAAAGAAGAGACCTCATCACACCGGTGTTAGAGTCTCTTCACTGGCTCCCTGTTGAATTTAGAATCAAATTTAAAGTCCCACTCCTCACATATAAGTCCATAAATGGCATGGCCCCTCAATACCTCAAAGATGTTGTAGTACCATATCACCCAGCCAGAGCACTTCGCTCCGAAAGCGCTGGACTATTGGTGGTTCCTCGAGTCTCCAAAAGCACAGTAGGAGGTCGAGCATTTAGCTACCAAGCTCCTGTGTTATGGAATCAGCTCCCTGTTCATGTTAAAGAGGCCGACTCAGTCTCTTTATTTAAGACCAGGCTTAAAGCATTTCTCTTTGGAATAGCTTATGGGCAGGGCATTAGTTAATATCGTAGTTCACTATAGTCTGTTCATCGCTGTACACAAGTTTCGATCCCTCCGAGGTGGGCTCTGTCCTGGATGCTGCCATGGCGATGACTCCACCCTACATGCCTCGCCCCGCCTAGCGACCTGATCTGTGGACCCGGGTGCTCCTCAACTGTCGGAGGTGCTTCGTACAACAGACGAACTGCTTTCCTCAGACCCACTTCGCTGAATAGCCGAACTCTCCTCGCACTTGATGATCTAGATGAACCCTTCCTTTCGCCTGAGGGGTTCTTTCTTTACAGTCCATCGCAATATGGATGCACGCCAGTCCTGGAACATCTACAGCCTGTCCGTCCGTGGGAGCAGGATCTCTCCTTCACTGTGGTTCTCCCCGAGGTTTCTACTTTTTCCCACAGGGTTTTTTTGTAGTTTTTCCTTGCCGAGAAGGAGGGTCTAAGGACAGGGGATGTTCCGGGACAGTCATCCATTTGCTAAAATCATATGTACATTTTTATAATGTGGTTTTCTGTTTATTGACCAATGATGGAATCCTTGTCGCCCTTCGAGGCAACTGTTGTTGTGATTTTGGGCGTTACAAAAATAAATTGAATTGAATTGAATTGAATTCCGTAAACTGACAGAAATGTAGTTTGTATAAGCTGGCAGTATTGAAAGTCATTTCAACTTAGCTAGAGGAAGGCCTGTCTGTGAGGGAACGACACATCTGTTTCTATAGCTCCCTGAATAAAAGGTGTCTAGTCAACAAGCAGGGAAGATGAATCTGTATCAGTTAATCTTACCCCGTGTGGCTTATCACACAGCGTAATACTAATGAATTCAGGTCAGATGTTATCCGCAACACAATTTAGTGCTGTCCTCCTACTCCTCCCCCTTGTCCTCCACTGTGTTTTACTAGCACAGAGTAAATCAAGCTGTGAAAGGCAGAATTGTGCTCCCATATAATGAATACACTTTCTCCCTTGTTTACAAGGTTACTTTCATTTGAGCAAGTGTTTGCATAGGGATGGGCGTTCTCATTCTATTTTCATAACATTCGTATGAACGAATGAGAGGGGCGTGGTCAATGGAGCACTATTGTAGAATAGGGCGAGGCCGTCATGGAAATTGAACCCCATTCATAATCCTGATGCTACTAATTTGTCTGTCTGTTGAGTAGTGCTGTACAACAGATTGGATGTGGCCAGGCAGCAGGGTGTGTGTTAACCTTGGTGGCCCAAGGCAGGATTCTCTGACAGAGTCTGTCTTATTTCTAGCAAAACTAGACCCCAGTGGTCCAATTCAGGCCTATAATAGGTTATGTGTGGTAAGTGCCAAAATAAAAATTTCTGTTCTCATAGGAAACATGTTCTGCCATTGTTGCATTCATCTCATAGTCCTATTTATATTTCTGTTTACAGAAAGAAAGCACTACAACTCTGAATTAGCCATCATATAAATGTAATCTGTTTTCCCTTTCATGGTTCAATATGTGAATCCAATTTTCTACTCTATCAGAGCATAAATAAGAGCGTCATCAATCTTGTTGGATATCAGGTTTGATTCCACTGGGCCTTTGGTTTAAACTTCTAAAGAGTTCTGATGCCACCTACCAACAACGAGGCCACCTCTAATGAATGTTTAACTGAACATTCTTCATGCAACTGATGTCCATGGGAAAGCTACATATATTTTGTTAGTTGTTGTCTCCTCCTTTCAAAGGAAAGAGCCACCTTCTAACGAGGGGGTGGCCTACATTTCACCCCTTCAACCCCTTTTCCTTTCTGGGGCCTCTTTTAGTCATTCTATATCCAAGCAGTAGGCGAACCTCGGCTGGCTGACTTATTAAAGCAGGTAGCAGCTTTGGGGGCTCCAGAGCTGAGGAGGAAGACAGATCTTTTCATGCGACAAATTAGCAGCAGCTCCACCAGTCCTGAAGAGCAGGCTCAGGTTTCACCGCTGTGTCGTCTCAGATCGACCCTGTACTAATGTAGAGCGTGAAAGGCTGCAGAAGCCTAGAGAATCTCTTGGAAGCATGAGGACACCTTGGCTGACGGAGGAGTGTTCAGAATCAATGAGTATTCATGGATAATGAGCATGGGTTGACCTGGAATACTGAGGAGGAGTCAGTTACTCTAGTTTCTGCGGTTGTTTAAGCTGCAACACCAACAACAGACACTAGCTCCTTCTGTATAGACTGAATACTTGCCGTTGGGTAAATGAAAGGAGATTTGCACATGGTTTGTCTTTGTATTAAATGCTTGAATTGGAGCTTGGGCACATACCCATTCTCCATACATCCACTCTTAGTTCTCCACTAGATCAGAGGGTCTATTTACTGCTTCTAACTGCTCTTGTTGAGTATAGGAACTTTTTGTCGTAAAAAAAATGTGATTGAGAAGTTTTAGTTCAGTTTGTGTGTTCACTTTTCTTCTGCAAAACAGTTGACAGCATACCTGGATCTCTCTCTCGTGAGATAGTTCCCTTGTGGGTGATCTCAGTCCCTACCCCCTTCTCTCTTTGCCTTTTTTGTGATTGCACTCCTCACAAAGAACCCAAATTGATTTATTTACCAGCCAGAAGGGTCAAGTACAAAAGCTTTAGTGTTCGAATGGTTGTCAATGTGATGAGCTGGTATTGCATGACATGACCATGATTGCACAGCCGTAATCAAAATCCTGGGTGTCTGAGTGACCAAAAAATAAAATGACAGTTTTCTCATTTGCCAGTCTTTAAATACAGGCCTCACGAAAACAGTTCTGACCAGTCATCGACAATGTCTTTCAATTCAGAGTGACCAGACAACATTACATTTTTCTCCCAAGAAACAGGATTCTTTTTCACCTGAAGGGGATTTGATGTTAGCCTACAATAGACTTTGGAGTGTTGTGGGACAACACGTATTGCAGAAATGTGACAAAAGAAATCTGGAAATTGGTTCCTTTAACTTGCACACTGGGTTGTGCCCCTTCATGTCCACAACGTCCGTCCCTCAACCTTGATAATTATAGTCCACTAGGGTAAAGAAAAAAACCAACCCCAGACGACATTTCCTGCTGTTTGGTTCTTATTGAGTCTTCCAGTATGATGAAGGAGTGCATCAATAGAGCTTGAACTTCTCAGCTGGGGACTCTGATTTGGACTGCTGTGTGGGATACCGTCCAACAAAACACCTCAAGCCTCTTCCCTGCAGAGTCGCCACTATTATTGTAAGGGAAAGTGATTTTCCATACAGTTTTGTTACATTCAGTTTAAAGTCAAGTTTGCAGGAGGTGCTGTTGCAACTGAGGTAGCAAGATCATGGTGTTCCACGGCTGTTCATCATTCAAAAGGAACTTTATTACAATGTATTTCAAGTGCCAGATGGAGAATGACGGCTTGAACAAAGACGTCCTGTTCTGTCGGTTGGTAGAGTCATCATTTGTTGCCGAAACGGATCATTATTCAGAAGGTCAAGGGCTGGTAGACATTGAGGTTCATGTTGAAGACCTGTGGTGATAATGCTTTCCTTTCTTCAACATAATACCAAATCAACAAAAATGTGTTGAGACAAAGCATATGCTCAAAGACTCTGGTGCAACCTTCCACCCACCCACCCACCCACACTGCTCAAACGAACACACACTTTAATTTCCCCCTCTGTAAACCAAAAAACTTTCAACTAATGTTTTCTGAAGATAAGAAAATCTAATGGTTTGATTTGTGCTCTCTGGGAAACACAATATCTCACCCTACCTACTCAAGGGACATAGGAGCTGTATTTGTTATAAGCAAATAGGCCAATAGGCCACACATAGGCCAATAATTAGAATAGGTTCCCATCCAATATAATCAGATAGTATTCTTGCCTGTTTACACAGGCCCTACTGAATGGTGACCCTGACATGAAGGTACAATTTCCACTGGCCTAGTTATGTGTCTGTTCTCGACACGTACAGTCGCTAATGGAGCCAACTGAGGCTGATTGAAGAAGTAGGGCCTTCACACAGGGGCTGTAATTACTGCACCACCGGTGATGGACGCTCACTTGTGTGCGCACCAGTGCTGCTTGGCTAGGGTGTCATTCTTTAGTCTTTAGTTCTTCCACTCCTGCCTTTCTAACTCTTACTCACTCCCTTGCTAGTATTGTTGCCATCTGTTCTCTCTTCAGACAACTAAAGCCTAGACCCTCAAGACTTCTTCTGGAAGCATCCATTTTATCCTTTTGTGCTGTGTCGATGCCCAGCACCCACAATCTATTTAGCTTCTAAGAAGAAAATGTATCTTTTAGAGCTATATAGAGAAAATCCTATCGTGTGAAGCAACACTGTACCACTAAGCTATGAAGTCATCCATAATCTAAAAAACGCCTCATACACTACATGCCATGGTTGAACATGGGTCGGGGTGGAGTTTTGAAAGTCAAAGGGCTTTAATAAGTTATAATGATATAATATACTGTATATGTTTCATAATTAAATAATAATAATAATTTAATTTAAAGTCAAAGGGATGAGTTATTTTTTAAAGCACAGGCTGGTAATCTACTTTATGGTGTAGTTAGAGAGCTTGAGTTTGTTCTTGTTCACAGTTAAGTTTAGGTGTTAGATGTGCTGTGGGGCCAAGACGTTTTGTGAAGCAAAAATTGACATTTTTTGTGAACTTGCAAACCCCGTGCTTATTGTAGCCTAATCGTGTGCCATACCTCTGTTAGGTGCATATAGGGAAACACTGCAATGTAATGTTGGACAAAGGAATAAGTTATTTACTGCATGTGAAAAATCACTTATAATACTTATTAATACTTGTTATTAGAATAAAATAGGCTTGTCTTGTGTTCATGACCAAAGTTTTGTTATTGCACGAATGAATAAAGAAGTAGCCAGCAAAGAAGTATAATTTTCATCTTGAAGCAAACTCAGTAGGTTATTGTCCCTCAAACATTTAAAAAGGTATTTTACAGTTAGTACATATGTTTTTGGTTGTGTTGCACACGCACTATTGTGTTCACCTTGCTAATTCATCTTCATGATCAAATCATGATGTGTCATGGTCAAATACCAGTCTTTTCTCTCCTGCTCTAAAAGGTAGCATTACCTTTAGGACCCACCCCCACCCCTCACTCCTCAGCTTGAAGAAAAGGCCCCGGTGGGTCTTGGTGCTATTACATTTCCAGCTTGTTCAGTTGATGTTATTCTGCTAAGTCAACATATCCCAAACTATCTCCTGCCACCCAAAAAATATTCAAACTGGCTCAACCTGCAAGCTTTGTCATAGGATCAATTACGCTGGTTCTTGCTAAGATTGAAACCAATCCCAATGTGGTAAATGAACTCCTTCACTTGGCCTACTTAGTGATAGGTCTATGATCTAGCACAGGGGTACTCAATTAGAAACCCAAAAGGTCCAGTCGCCAAATTTGCATTCTGTTCAGAGTCCGGAACAGTGATGGTTTATTTTTCTGGCCTTTATCTCTGAGTTCTGGGATTCATTTTGTTCAAAGTGTAATATTGACATTTCACATTACACCAACGACAACTCACTTAGACCATTACAAAATTATAATGTTGATTTTGGCTTTGGTCGAAATTGTATTCCGTCTGGGTCCGCACCCAGACCAGAGCTCCACCAATTAGTGACCCCTGCTCAAATCTTTTTTGTTTTCCGTGACTTTAATATTTTATGTTCGCACTTCTTTCTAAAAGTCTTCATGAGTGAGTAAACCCATAGGCCTGAACCTTTTCGATGCAGGAAAAACCGGCTTCTGTGAGTGTTGCTACCATGCTACTGAGTCATCAGTAAGTTGTCAAACAAAGTCAACCTTTTGGACACCTTACACCAAATGCACCGGAGGGGTAGTGTATGTAATTGTTCATACAGTTACAGTACGAAATGTTTTATCAACTGGGAGGGGAGGGGGAGGGGGGGTGGAAGAGTGGACAAACATAGCGAGTAGTTGGTACAGATTTAAACCTCATACAGTCCTGACCTTTGCATTTCTATCTGTGGTCCACAGTAATCCATAATAGATAGGATGGACAGCGTCAGCAACCTAGACATTCATAGTAAATAGCATTGCAGTTGGAAAACAGATTTGTAAATGTATGTCAAAAGTGGATGTTTCGTGTGTATCTTTTCACATGGGGAATATTGAATTTAATCCACAAACATCCCTAAAGTCAAGTTGTTCTTTTTCGATTTTCTTCCCTTCAACATTTATGTTTATAATTTGTTGCTTGGTTTTTATCTCAAAATAGGCTTTTTTATTTTAGAATCTCAAACAGGTATTTGATGCCAGCAGTATTTACTTTGAAATGTGCTGCACAACCTTTTCTCAGCCTCAACCTCAAAGGCAGATGTGCTCCAAAATGTCAACGATGAGGCTGAATGAGAAGCGCCACAATTTTTGGCCACAGGCAGTTATATGCATTGCATGACATGATTAAAATAACAAAAATGTAGTCCGCTGAAATCCTTTCATTTGGTTCAAACAATGCAGGGGCTTTGTTTTGGTCTCTTTTCGATGAAATTTCAAACGCATGTGAAGTGAAAAGCCACAAAAACAGTATGTCCAAGCCTTGAGTCAGGAGTTTTGGGGAGTACATTAATTTTTTTCCCTCTCTCCTCCCTCATTCCCTGAACACTAGCTGTGGTGTAGAGGTTTTGAAAATGCAAGTGTGTGTGTGTGCGGGGGGGGGGGGGGGCTTTGGTCCTGTCAAGAGGTTTCGCATCACACTAATGATGAATTTTGTTTTCCAGCTGTTTGGCTGACAGACTCGTTGGAGATGATTGATCTTCTATTGGTGAAATGGGACCTACAGTAATGTGACTTAGTCTGCCTTGGTTGCATTTTGTACCTTCGGTTTAGAACAATAATGATGTCATGCAAGGGCGACAAAGAAAGAAAAAATGCATTCGACTGTAGACTGTTAGTTAATAATACGTACGGTAATAACAGTGATGATGGGGTACTTTTGATGTCAGATAGAGAGAGATAGGCACGTAGAGATATTGTTAATGCTTGGCACAGTGGGTTATTTATCAGTGTAACTGCTTGGTCTGAAGTTTTCTGTCAAGTTTGGTCTTGCGTTGATCCTGGGAGTGGGGAAGGGGTTCACTCGATCTTCAAAGGACACAGTAGTTGAATGCTCAAAGGCAACATTCCGGCAATCTTGGCTTCACCAACCTCGTCGCGTAGGGAAGGTCACTTCTCTGTAAGTGAATCCCAGTTGTAATAAGTTTCTAATCCCTTCCCCAACCTCCTCAACGTTTCAGCTGCTTATGGTCACTGAGGTTTTCATTGAGTGATTACCTGTGAGGCTGAAAGGGACAGTAGCTTATACTTTAGATAGGGTCTATCTAAAACCATTCACCTTAAATATACAATGCCACAGTTTGTAAAACATCATGCAGCGCCTGTGTTTGTAGTTTGTTTTAACATGGAATTCAGGCCAAGATTAATTAGTTACAGACATTAATGAAGACATTGTGTCCGTGGGGTGTTGATTTAATGAAATCCGGAGGCTTGAAACATAGGAATATTGAATGGCCTACAGTGGCAGATGGTCAGGACAAAGGTGAAGGCCTGTCAGATCAGCAATTGTTTCTTGAATGCGAATTTTTTATAATTACCTCATTTATAACTCTAATACGGCTCTCTGTGAAGGTCAAAAGTGACACGTTACCAGATATGGTGAAACCTATTGGAAGTGTTCCACTGAAATGCCATGCTTGAATATGTACACTGTGGTTGAATACTTTCTTGATAGCTCATTCATTTACATACTCATTGCCATCTTAAAATCCTCTGTGGGATCAGATTGATCAGCGGCTAGCCAAAACGCATGCATCACCGGTGCTAATGATTGGACCTCCCAATCAGACGTGTAGCATGCAAGTGTATAAAAGTGAGAAGGAAAATGCAGTCCAAGGGGGTGGTTCCTCAGAAAGCCATGGGGGGGGGGGGGGGGGTTGGCCTCTTAAATTCAACGGAGCGAGGGCACTTCAGCATTGAGATCAAAAATCTCCTCATGGTTTAATCATACAGCCTGTCAGAAAAGGCTCCCAGGTCTGCCTGCCAGCCCAGAATTCTAAGGGGTGTGTGAAACCATCAAAAGGCTTCCACTGGTTAACCATATCAGATCCTCTCTTTTACACCCTCTTCAGTATGTAGTTTATATCGGGGGTAGGGGTAAGGCTTTACTTTGGGGTTTTCTAACTATTCAATGGCTCAGCTGCAAATACAGTTTACTTATTGTGCACAGATCTCATATTTAATAATACTGTCTAGCTGAACACGACTGTACCCCCATGTTTTCTTTTATTTCAGTCATTATGGAAATCTACACAATTTGTCATGCGAGTATGAATCTAATTCAGCAGGTCTAACATGGCCTTTGAACATAGATGTGTGTGTATATTCACTGATTATTGAAATATGGCGGTTCTTGATCTTGAGGCAGACCGACACTTTGGTCCAATATCGTTAATAATAGAGCACCTCCACAAGAGCCCTTCTAAACGAGAAGGCTCACATCCATGGTAAGTCGGAAGGCTCTTGAAAAGCGCTACTTTTAAATCCGTGTGCCTCATTATAACCTTGTTAAGAATATACCCAAGTCTGAGTGAGACTCTGAACTCATTAATTTTACCTCGTCAATTATTCAGTTGTCCTTTTAAGCATCATTGCTTGATAATTTAAGAAAAGACAGGCAAATAGGGAAGAAGAGAAGGAAAGCGAGAGTTAGATAAACTACCTCGGGATGGATCTTCCAAAGGATCCTGTTCATTCTGTCACTACAGTGTTGGAAAACTCTTGGAGAATGTTGCAGACACATTCACCTTCAAGTTTCGTATCAATAGACTTTCAGCTAGAGCACAGTTTGTCTTCATTCGTCTCTTGGACTTGAGAACCATATTTTGTAAACATGTCACACTGACGCAGAGTTTTATGGATTTGGTATATCCCCTTGTCTGTCAAAGCAGCTGGTTGTTTGAGTCTCGAGCTGAATCTCCAAACAGTTCTTGATTCTTCTAAGTTCTTTCTTCTTGTAAGAGAATATGAGGGCTCTTTTCTGAGACTTTTCCCTCTTGAGATTAGAGAAGAACATGATGAGAAGGAACTGAGTATTCAAGATTTGACAAAAAATCCTCCATGGACTTGTGTCACCACTGCAGAAAAACCTGCTGCACTTCATTCCTCATACCATGGCCATGAACGCCTAAACCAACACAGTGTTTATGTCAACACTTGTGTTTCACTTTCACGGTTGCAGCCTCTTTGTAGGATGCTTCAGTTAAGGTTTTTACATAGTCTGTCATCATCAATAGTATGGGTAGTGTTATCCTTCTAGGGCAGTGAGGACAGGAAGATTCAATGGTGTTACAAGCATCGTTCAACAGCAAAGAAACAATATAGATACCTGTTGGTAGATCTCAATCTGCACTCAGACCCAACCACTTTTGACACAGCTATCGACCACCCGACTTCATGAAACGGTACCACAATATGAGCCAGTGCTGTTGGTTTGACCCACAACGAGCTTGTATGTGGTCCATGGCGAGTGCAAAATATATACAGGAAGTGTGTGCGTGTGCGTGTGTGTGTGTGTGTGGGGGGGGAGACTGTTGTGTCAATGAGCAACAGTCCCACTGAATCAATTTGGGCTACATCTGAAAAGGCAGCTCAAAATGAAAGATAGCATATTGTAAAATCAACTTGCGGGGCATTTCACATTGAGTAATGGATGTGCCATGAGCTATTACAAAATCATTCCTTTTCCCCTGTTTTCTTGTCACACAGGGCTGGCGATGGAAATCTCAGACAAACGAATGCGTAATAAAGTAAATGCCCGATTCAGAAGCTATACTCGCGCTTATTTAATTCCAGCAGTGTGCGTTGATTATCTCTTGGGTTTTTCATCATGAAATCTGCTCTCGGTGATTTGACTCCATGCGTTTCACTGGCTGTGCAGAGGAGAACGCAGAGGGGAGGGATATCAGACGTGTAACATGGTGATTGTTTATAGTTGCGCTAGGCGAGCTGTATCTTCAGGGTTTCCTTCTTAAGATTGTACTTTAATACAAGCTCTGGCAGACAACACCACACTGCAACGGGTGCATGGCACGAGGAATGCATCTGCATGTATGACATTTGTCATTGCGCATCGGAAAACCCACATGCCCTTCTTGCACTGATGTGGAACTACTTTCTTTGTTTGTATGGCCCACCCTCAATGTGTCATTCAAATCAGTACTAACTAGTAATCTGCAACTGATGAGACTGATAGCTGGTAACAGTCGTAAAGGTGAAACTGCATAAATAATGTAAACATTTCAGTTAGGTCTAATGAAGAAAATGCTACATGCCAAAAGATGTGTCCAGTACATTTCTATTTCCACAATCAGGCCTACCAGTGATCTAAGAAAAAAGGCTTCTATAACAAAATATATTCAAGTCTTTGCATTCTTTGAAGCTCTGGCTATATTAAAGAAGGAGACAGCGGGTGACACAAGCCAGAAGCGTTTGAGTTTGCTATCAAAGGCTGAGGTGCTCTGTGTTATTTTTACACCTTATTATCTTTGATTCAATCCTTTGTCGGCATAGCCTTGTTGTTCCTGCAAGACACCGCAATCAGTTACCCTATGAGAACTACAATGAAAAAATGGATTGTGGGTCGAGATAGAGATTGAGGGATGGTCAAAGAAGAAATCAATTGTCTGTGTGTGAGGTTGTATGTGTGTAGGAGAAACGCAAGACAGAAAATTGCATTTTGTCCGGACTAAATGTTCCCATCACAGTACCTTGATCTTGAGAACTTCAGTCACATACATATATAAACTATTAACTTGTCCTATTCAAAGAGTATGTGTAGGCCAACCACATGAACCACACCCACACTTTTTCTTCCGTTGTCTCGCTTTGCGCCGGTCTCTCCTTTTCCCCCCCAGCCCACTTCTGTCCTTGACTTGCTTGAGTAAAGTTTCTTTATGCACTTAAATGTGGGCAATTTTCTCTCTGTCTGAATAGCAGCGGCTGGTGAGTAGAAAAGGGATTGAGCCTGCCACGTTGGATGCAGTGATTTCCATGAGCTCCTAGGCTCGCCGGCGGGTCACCGTACTTCCTTCATTACTCCAACCCCTGGTCAAACACGTTGTCGCCAGATAGCATGACTGGGGATGGGCGGGAGCTGTCATGGGTTCATTTGAATGTGATGAAAGGTTTCATAACCAAGCTATTGCCTGCTACAATTTATCTGTGTGGTTTGGAGCGGCCATTTTGAGAGGTAACATTTGACTTGAACCTCAATGCCTCCATCCTGAATACAATTATTTGAGTGTTAAAAAAAAGCGTGTCTACTTTACATAATTAGAATGTTAACAAGTCTGAATGAACATCCAGCAATATGTTATTGCGCACACAATTGTTATTTTGAACCACCAAATAAAATAAAGCATTTTAGTTACTCCCATTATAATTTAAACCCATGGTGGATAGTTTTGGGGAGGAAAACATTCTTCCTTTAATTGTCTCTGGCTTGTTTGACACAAACGTACAAATTAAATTAGCATATTTTAATTATACAAGGATGTCTCTGCATAGCCCCTGAGTCATAAAAAATGAGAGCTAGATAGACCCACCCATCCTCCAGATAGACACCACAATCATTGTTACCAACATAGCCAAAACTTTACCTCTTATCATGCAAAGTCATTTTCGGGTGGCAAAGTCAAATCATCAAAAAGGCAGAGAAGACCTTCCCAGCATTCCCTGGTCCAAGCCCAGGTTTGAGTTGGGACTAGGACAGGGACCTGGATGCTGCAGAGGCTGGCTTGTTTCCCAGGGATCTTCCCCCCATACACACACACACACACACACACACACACACACAAAGACAGCCACACACACAGTAGAGCTCAAGCTGGCATGACCAGGCCTCCGCCCAGGCTTATCTTTCACCGTGTGAGCAGATGGAGGATTCCAGTGCACTGACGGCCGCCTGATAAGAGACCAGTGATGGGTGGTGGTGGTGGTGGGGGGGTGGGTTGGAGAGGTGGGTTCCTACTTGGCCAGTTGGGTGGAGGTGGGGGGGGGACTGTTTTGGCCCTATCTGAAACTTTGAATCCAATGAGGATTGGATGTTCCTCCCTCTGAACAATCACATTCGAACGTGCACAGCTGCTGGGTAAGGCAGCACCTGTGTGTGTGTGTGGCTGTATGGGGGAGGGGTGGGGGGTGTTTTGTGGCCAGCGTCAGTCACACCTATCTCCCTGAACCCCTTTCCCCCCTTTGCCCTGTCCTTCAACGTACAGAGGCGCAGATAATCCCGGAGCCAAGGCCCAGACAGCTATCAGAGCAACCCCCCCCCCCCCCCCCCAACGGTCCTCCCATCATACCCTCACACCTGATCCATTCATGATTCATAGCCACTGGGCAGTGCCCTGTGGACGTGTCCCTCCCATTGTGGCTGACCTTGTCTTATCTGTCCCCCTCTCAAAGCCCTCCTTTATTGGGCCTCTCTGAGAAGCCGTCGGGCCAGAGGTTAGGTTCTCTCTGTCGTAACTCTCCTCTCCCTTTTTTTCACTGGCGGAAATCCTCCCTTGGCGGTATCTCAGACCAGACATGCTCAACTCCCTAGTAAATGGATTTCTCTTTGTGGTTTGCCTTGTTTTGGAAAACATAGTTGATCAAAGACTTGATATGTTCATATCAAGAAGCAACATGGACACTGAACAGCACTGAACACTTTTAGCCTTGTTCACGTCTGTCAAAGCACTCTGTACTTCCCTCTGCACTCTGAAGTATTTTACTTTTCATGAGTGGTTAGTATGATCAAATACATATCTAATTGTGTCATCATACCCTCTTTCACATTTTCCCAAAGATAGTTGGTCATTGAGTTTTCCTGCCACGAATGAACCAATAGAATTGTCCTGCGATACAAACTGCAGGTCAAACATCATCTCCACCAGGTAAGGTTTAACAAGAGCCTTTTCTTCTCCAATTGGGGATCTTAGTGTCTTTCCTAAGAAATTACTTAATTTAAATGTAAAGTCAATGATACCAATTAATTTGTCAGGGCTCAGATGTAGAAAGTACCTTTTCCTGTTTCCTGTGCTGATGTTCTCCTCAAAGCACAGTCGAAGTAAGGACAGTGAAAGGTTTTTGCTCAATGTGTAAATCACATTGAATTTGACCCTGTCTGGCCTCTATATGTTTTCCCCTAGAGGATAGCCTCTTTCTTAGAAAAGGGAAAAACCTAGTTAAGTCTTCAAAGTGTATAAACAAGATATGAGCGTTTCCCAAAACTCCACTTAAAACCCGTTCTTATCTTGTGTGTTTGTTATGGCTTGTCACCTCCCCCAGCTCATTGAAGTCCTGTGTCCTGAGGGGAGCCATCCAGCGTCAATACCCCAGAAGCTCACTTTACGAGAGCGCTGCCCCCTAGGTCATCAAAACTCTGTTAGGGCCCCCACCCTCAATCTTTCTTTCTTTCTCTCACTTTTCGTCTCCCTAAGCTGTCTCTGTTTCTCTCTTCTCTTCTTCTCCCTCAAACACACAAACACACAACACCACACACCCTTCCTGCATTCTCCCTAGTCTTACCCACAGC
This sequence comes from Plecoglossus altivelis, assembly GCA_036571765.1. Classification (NCBI taxonomy): domain Eukaryota; kingdom Metazoa; phylum Chordata; class Actinopteri; order Osmeriformes; family Plecoglossidae; genus Plecoglossus; species Plecoglossus altivelis. The sequence goes on from BROE01000019.1 coordinate 960,308, forward strand.
ACAACCACCCCATTCCTTTTACACTGGCTAACTTGGCCAACTGACTGCTTGACGATAAACATGTCGGCAGCATCGGCCCACAGCAGACACGAGACGCCCTTTCACCTCCAGCTCATTTTCTGGAGAGCATCTCTTGGCGGCGTGCTCCCATTAATATCCACTCAGATAAACACAGAGAGCTGATATTACTCCCCCTTCCCCCTCCTTCTACAGTGATAGAGGCTCCTTTGGAGGTTAAAGTATACTCAAACACATACACATTTTTCTATCTATATCTCACACCCATGTGCATCTATTCAGTAGCATGTAGGCTTACACACTAGATCACAGTCAGAGCGCTCTCCCAAGGGACAGAATTCCCAGGGTTTCGTGAAGTCTGTTTTCCCCCCCCCCCCCCCCCCCCCCAACGTCCTCCATCATACCCTCCACACTGATCCATTCATGATTCATAGCCACTGGGCAGTGCCCTGTGGACGTGTCCCTCCCATTGTGGCTGACCTTGTCTTATCTGTCCCCCTCTCAAAGCCCTCCTTTATTGGGCCTCTCTGAGAAGCCGTCGGGCCAGAGGTTAGGTTCTCTCTGTCGTAACTCTCCTCTCCCTTTTTTTCACTGGCGGAAATCCTCCCTTGGCGGTATCTCAGACCAGACATGCTCAACTCCCTAGTAAATGGATTTCTCTTTGTGGTTTGCCTTGTTTTGGAAAACATAGTTGATCAAAGACTTGATATGTTCATATCAAGAAGCAACATGGACACTGAACAGCACTGAACACTTTTAGCCTTGTTCACGTCTGTCAAAGCACTCTGTACTTCCCTCTGCACTCTGAAGTATTTTACTTTTCATGAGTGGTTAGTATGATCAAATACATATCTAATTGTGTCATCATACCCTCTTTCACATTTTCCCAAAGATAGTTGGTCATTGAGTTTTCCTGCCACGAATGAACCAATAGAATTGTCCTGCGATACAAACTGCAGGTCAAACATCATCTCCACCAGGTAAGGTTTAACAAGAGCCTTTTCTTCTCCAATTGGGGATCTTAGTGTCTTTCCTAAGAAATTACTTAATTTAAATGTAAAGTCAATGATACCAATTAATTTGTCAGGGCTCAGATGTAGAAAGTACCTTTTCCTGTTTCCTGTGCTGATGTTCTCCTCAAAGCACAGTCGAAGTAAGGACAGTGAAAGGTTTTTGCTCAATGTGTAAATCACATTGAATTTGACCCTGTCTGGCCTCTATATGTTTTCCCCTAGAGGATAGCCTCTTTCTTAGAAAAGGGAAAAACCTAGTTAAGTCTTCAAAGTGTATAAACAAGATATGAGCGTTTCCCAAAACTCCACTTAAAACCCGTTCTTATCTTGTGTGTTTGTTATGGCTTGTCACCTCCCCCAGCTCATTGAAGTCCTGTGTCCTGAGGGGAGCCATCCAGCGTCAATACCCCAGAAGCTCACTTTACGAGAGCGCTGCCCCCTAGGTCATCAAAACTCTGTTAGGGCCCCCACCCTCAATCTTTCTTTCTTTCTCTCACTTTCTCTCCCTAGCTGTCTCTGTTTCTCTCTCTCTCTCTCCCTCAAACACACACACACACACACACTTCCTGCTTCTCCCTGTCTTACCCACAGCACAACCACCCCATTCCTTTTACACTGGCTAACTTGGCCAACTGACTGCTTGACGATAAACATGTCGGCAGCATCGGCCCACAGCAGACACGAGACGCCCTTTCACCTCCAGCTCATTTTCTGGAGAGCATCTCTTGGCGGCGTGCTCCCATTAATATCCACTCAGATAAACACAGAGAGCTGATATTACTCCCCCTTCCCCCTCCTTCTACAGTGATAGAGGCTCCTTTGGAGGTTAAAGTATACTCAAACACATACACATTTTTCTATCTATATCTCACACCCATGTGCATCTATTCAGTAGCATGTAGGCTTACACACTAGATCACAGTCAGAGCGCTCTCCCAAGGGACAGAATTCCCAGGGTTTCGTGAAGTCTGTTTTGTACGCCTTGCTAATTACAAGCCACCATGGTGAAGAGAGAGCGAAAGAGAAGTCCTCTGGTCTCTTGCCATACACTGCAGGCTGCATGCGACATATTTCATATACATATCACATATAGGCAACGTGAGGCACAAGCCTACAAAAGAGCTCCAAACTAAGGAGTGAAATGATGCTGATAGCCTGATAGATGGATATTATTCCTTGCCTCTCGAGTTTCACACAGCTGCTCCTATTACATTTTCTGTTGTGTGGTGCCTTAAGCGCGAGCTTGTCTCGTCACAAGGTGAGAAACCGAAATGTGCCGTTAATGAACTCTGTTTCGTGTTTGCTGTCTCGCCGTCCTTACCGTGCTAACACCCACCGCTGAATTAGAGGACTCAGCGCTGCGGTTTGTAATTAGAGAGAGTTCAGGTTCCTTTTCGTATTTATAGTAAGTAAGCAGCGTGTGTCTCTCCAGATTAACATGACTTCTCTAGACACAGTGGAGCCGAAGCACTCAGTCATAAGGTTGCTGCAGGGTTATTCTCCTGGCCACACTTACTGCTCTGCCTCTCACTGGGCCAATATGAAAATAGGGGGTCATATTAACAGGCACGTTCTTTTTAAACTTATGTAAATGGATGGCATTCAAATCATGCTTTTTACCTGAGCGGCACTCAAAGCTCATTCACCCACGGTGCCAGAGCTGCGGTATAAAGCGCTAGTCTACTTGCCAAGATCAGCTTGGGGTTCAAGGTGTTGGTCAAGGACACTTTGACACTTGGCCTGGAGGAGTCTGGGACTGAACCACCAACCTTGCAATTGTCTCACAACTCTCTGTGCCCTCTGAGCCACAGCCGCTACACATCTGTGTCGGTAGATGTATAAAGAGTTCTAGTGACGTTCCGGTTGGTTTTTGCTTTCTAAGTTGTACATGTTGGTGTGTTTAGGGAAGTCCCAGTTTTAGGAGACCTTTTTTTTAGGCCTGCTTTCTAAAATGCAGTAAGTTTATTAAATGCCCATTCTTTCTCACAACCATTTCTAAAATGTCGGCCTTACAGCGCCATAATTTGGGTTAACCAACTTTGTTATTACAGGCTTTTTAATCCCAGCAGCGATCTGTTATTTAGTTGTACACTGGTATGACATGCTCCTGTGAGAAAAAATATTTTATTCCAGTCCTACTAGTTAAAGATGAGTAACTAGTCCCTAACAAGTCCCTAAAAAGTCCCTAGAGTGTGACACAGAAAGAAGCTAGAACTCTCAACTTCCAACACACTGCCTGTAGGGTTTTTTTCTCCCCGTCACGATGGGAATAAAAATAACTGACCCCTCCTGAATGGTCAAAGCCGCCTCACTGTCTCACCAGCAGCAACCGAGGTAGACAAGGAGGATGAGAGCAAGAAAGGATAGGAAATGCACTTCAAAAAAATCCAACCCCTTCCATTTTCATACTGGCCGGGAGGATGGTTGAAGTTGTTTTCTTGATGGCAGAAACAGCTGCCAGGATGAAGGTCCTTTTCACTCAGTTCACAGGGAGAGCTGGAGAGTTAGTTTGACCTTCCTGACCCCGCACCATCCATTACACTCTTGCGAGACGTTGAGTTGGGGGGACAGGAGACGAGGGGCTAGATAAGTGTGGGAGACAACATGAAAAAGACCGATTTGCTTGTTTCGTTTTTCATGTTATCTGTCCATCAAAGTCAATGAATGTTCCTGTGTTTGCATATCTGCATATCCTCTGCTTGGGCCATTGTTGGTGCATAGCTACAGACCCTCTTAATGTTATGGGGCGTGGGTGGCTGGGATGCCACTGAAATGACCTCCTTAAAGTCTGACTTGTTTTGAGGTTTCCTACAGGGGGAGACTGGGAATAACAGTCTGAATTGTTCGATGATGCAGATAAGAAGGTGGCTGAAGTTTTCTTCCTACCTATTTAAAGGAGCGAGGCAGGGAGATAACAAGAGAAAGAGACCGAGAGAAAGAGACAGAGAGAAACGCAGGGAAACATTCAAGAAGTCCGTCATTGAATGTTTGGGCCTTGTTTTTACGCTTCCGTGTTCCAGAAAGACATGGAACCTGACAACTGTTTTCTGAACTGTGCCACCTTGGAACACTGAGTGCTTCGGGTCAACAGGTGTTGATGAAATGAAGGGAATCTAATTTGAATCCAAGTCGAGGTCAGAAATGTTCGGAACATTTGGCCTCCTGACATGTTGTCCATACCTTTATGTCCCCCTCCATAGTGATATGTTGTTTGGCCCTGAACCCTCCCCCTATATTTAGCAATAGGCCAAGGCCCGGACACCCATGTCCCAACTTAACCTCCAAACAACTTCCAAAACCAACTTGTGGCTTTCAAACTACAGTTCACTATACATTCCACAGCATCCGACTCATGTGGAGAAGAATGTGTAGATGCCATTTCAATGCGGTCACATTCTCGAAATGGTGTTGTAAGCTAGAATCCCATTTTAGAGCTTTGGTATTTGGCTTATTTGAACTATATTCATACGGGTGACCGATAGATCCAGAACAATAAACATTATCTTAATGTTCAACTTCAAAGTTTTTAAAATGTTTTTTTTTCTGTCATAGGTTCCATTACTTTGGACCCTTATTTCCCTGTAGAGAGGTGTGTTTGTGTGTTTGAACAGGAAATCCTGATACCTTAAGGAATTTACTCAAAACCTTTGTGCAAACTGATTACATCAAACTATGCATGTAATCTATTATCTTCTTTGGTTTATCTTTAGTGAATACTTATAAATATTATAATAAAATTGATGAACACAATTGAATAGTTTCATAGTATTGTATACAATATTTAAAAGACAAAAATCACTTACTAGTTTGATGCAATCATTTGCTACAAAAGTTAGGAGTAGTTTGAATGTGTTGGCTTGACAGTGTCTGTGTTCATCGACTTTTTATTTGCCAGGTATGGGACTGAGTTTTGCTGACATAGTAACCAAAAGACCCAAATTTGTACCTGGATTCAGTACACCATCTCCTGTAAACAGTGGGGAGGATTATTTCTTCAAACGATAGTCACTCCCTGTCTAGCTGTCTGACTGCCTCTGTCCTCCACTTTTCCCCTAGGAACTACAGTAATACGTTAAGGCCATCTTACCATCTGTGTGTGTCTTGTCATTGTTCTGTGGGTGTGTACAGTGGAGAGAGGAGAGGAGGAGAAATCCATAACAAGTCCACAGGAAGGAGATTATAAAAACCGTGGATCAATTGTGCGGCGGGGTGTGGATCACGACAAGCAAGGCCTTGGATTAAGGGAAGATCAAAGCAGTTAGCTTGACTTTAAGATCCTTCTATGTGGACATGAGAGAGAGAGAGAGAGAGAGAGAAAGAGAGAGAGAGAGAGAGAGAGGGAGAGAGAGGGAGAGAGAGACGCGCCGAGCTGCTGAAAGCACAAGAGACTCGCAGAAGGAACTGTACAGCTTTTTTATGTTTAGTCAATTTTTGGGCACAGAAGTTCGACTAACTCAGCCTAGCGAGACACAAATTTGACTTACTCAACCTGCTTAAACAGAAGTTTGACTAACTCAGCCTGCTGAGTAAACACAACTATTTGCTTTCTTTCAGCTGACATTGTGTCAATATTTTCTTCAATCAAGTGTTTTTTTATGCTTGCAGTTCCAAAAACTCCAACAGATTAAAATGTAAGAGAGCCAAAGCAATTCCATGAATTGTTTTTACTTCACATCTCCGTAAATTTTTTAAAGTTGATCATAGAAAAATCAGGCATAGCAAAAATATGAGTTTCCATAGTATGGCAACAACAGCTTCACCTGCACCATCCAGGACAGACACAGTGTGTTACTACAATGGCCTTCTTTCTCATTTCTCCTGTCTGAATCATGCCTACCCTTTCCATGTTGGGAGAGTCATTCAAAATGTGACAGATGAATAAAATGTTTACCGGATCTTTTGGTCCACTTTTGGATATTTAATCTAACAAGTTCTGGTGCGCATGCCACATAGTAGCACCACTGCACATACATTTGTGAGACACCATTTTGTAGGCTTGTATGAATGTATATAAGGTATTTTCCATAAATTAGATTCTGGGATTCATTATATGTTATAGCTGGAGGGTATTGTAGCATGACAAGGCTTTATTCTGTTATTCTTCGTCGCATGCAGTGGTTCAAATAAAAGCTGCTTGTGGGGTAGAGGTTGCATTCTTCGACACTAAGGTAAGGGTTGCAAAATGTGTGTGTGTGTCTGTCCATGTGTGCATGGGGGTAGGGACAGGGGTCTGTCTTTTGTGACACTATGTGCAGTGGACTAAAGTGGTCTTACCCAACCAAGATCATTCAAGAGTATGGAATGCAAGGAATGTGTGTTGGTATTCGTAGATCATACCTGCGTCTGAGAACGCTTTCATCTAGAACAGCACCTAATACTCTCGAAAACATGCTGAGATATCTTAACAGATCCATTGTCTTGATTCGGTCTGAAAGAAAACATATTGAGGGGATGTGGATAGAGAAAAAATATGTTGGCCAAGGACCTTGAAGACCATGAAAAGATACACATAAGAAATAGTTTTCTGCAGTGGAATCTTCTTTTTTTCATTTAGGCTGTGGGTGAAGTGTGTTTTGTCCTGAGTCAACTTTATATGTAGCAGGAACAGTACATTATTGTTTTCGCTTCAAAACCTGAAACTGAGTCATCAATTACAGCATGAACGTTTGTGTAGTTTCAGTAACGACTAATATGATGATCAAATCTGTCTGAGCTGGCACAATGACTATTCCCATGGGAACTTTCACCCCCTGTCGTTTGTTAATGATCCACCTATCGACCACCCAAGGATGTTAATATTCAACCTGTAGCAAGTTGCACCAGAGGTCTCTAGAGAAACTGTTGAGAAATCCCAGAGGATCCTATACCAAACATCCATCTCCTGTCTCCTTGTTATTTAGTGTGAACCTTATGGGTCCCCTGTCATTAATATGACCCGTGATTTCTACATTACTCTAGGGTGAACGCTCTAGAGGTATTCATGTTCAATATGGACCGAGGTTTAAATCTACTTTCAAAGATGCTTAGACTGGCTCTAACTTGAATCCCTCAGTCAGGCCTGAACAGGTCCCTGTCGAGCTACACATCAGGTTGATTATAGAGCAGTTGGTTTGTGAGGAGCAGCGTATGTTATGTATCTAGAAAGGTCTTCACTGGCAGGGCTGTGGGACCCTTCATTTCAATGGCGTTTAGTGTTGTTGGTTTACTCACCCGTGCTTTATCACACAGTCGGAATGTGCAGGCTAAGGATAGCGTACTCAGTTATAAGTGCACACCCACTGTATGGTACAACATACCCCCCGCCAGGCAATGATGTTGTTTTCAATGGCTTTTTATGAGTTTTCCTACTTCCTCATCTCCTCTTCTCCTCCTTCCAACCCCCTTGCCTTTTGGCCATAGCACAGGGTGCTTCCTCAAGTCCAGCACATTCATAATATCCATGGCCATGATGGCAGAAACTGCCTTTTTTCTAGCTGGACTGATAGATTCTCTCACATGACCATTCTCTCACATGACCCTCTGTCTACATCAGCATCATATTTTTGTTAATTTTTGTATAAAAAAAATCCACTGGGGATTTTGTGTACGTCAAGAGAGAAGCAGAAAGAAGTCCTGAAAGGGTGTTTGTGGACATTTTCAAACGTCATTCGATGGCAGTTCTTCAAAGATTCGCTGTTCCACTGTTGGTGAAGAAAAAGTGCTCATCATAGATTGTTCCAGTGACATTTCATTTTATTACCTCCTGGTTCCAGTGGCATATAATGACCCTGTAAACCATTCCTGTCACGCCAACATTCCTGTCTGCACCAACCAGCATCCTGTTTTTTACATATTCTTTTTCATACCTACACATTCTAGGCTATTCATCTGAATTATATAATCATTTTAGCTGAGTACCACTGTCTGTATGTTTGCTTTATGTCTGCTATGAATAATTTACTACATGGACTTGGTAAATGTAGAGTTGTCCATGGTAAATGTAGCATCTATTGGCGTGATTCTTTAAAAAACAAAAAACTTACTGATTAAGAAACATTGATCAATGGAAATAGAAGCTAATACGACAGTAAATAGATTAATAAAGGCTTTTATACATGTGTAATGTTTGGAAATAAATTGAAATTTCTATCACAGAGGATTTTGCTACAAAAATATTTAAAAATGTGGCTGTGGCAATTTTATACACTGGAAATCAAACGTTGAACTGCTGCTGCTATAAATGTTTTAGAATGTATTTTTTCTCTGTTGTTGGAACCTGTATTATAATTGGATTTCTATTTTGTTGCCACCATGAGGACATGAAAATTGTTTTGTGTTCCACACCTGAAATAAGATATTCAGGTGAAAAGCAGGGTTCTTTCTTGTGAGTGTGTTGTTTTTTGTTGTGTGTGTTTTAAAGAGTAAAAACTTTAAAGCTCTACTGGATAAACTGCTTCATTTTTAATGCTGTTGCAGGTGGGAGAACACTAAACACCTGTCGCTACACAGTTAAGTCACACTGCCTTGTTTGTGCAAGATAACCCAGATGTCAAGGGTTCAGGTAAACACAGCACCTGTTGACCTTGCGAGGGTGAACTAGCATGATTTTAGCTACATTTATGTCTTATTTGACAACATAACCATGGTGTATTAATTAAGTCTTCTCTCTTTAGTGTACAGTATTTCATTTTTCCACACATCTAAATCTCAATTTCCTCAGGGAATTCTCTTGTAGGCACAAAATTGAGTGTCTCCACGGAAGAGACTTGTGTTGGCAAACAGACATTGAGATAAACGATCCCCTGAAGGGCTTTCTGGCAGGGTCTGAGTGGGCAACTCTTGTTTGTAATGCTTCCCCACACTCTACTGCAGGGGCCCGGTTTTGTTATCAATGGAGACACAAGCGCATACCGCAACACTTGCACTGAGCCACGGCGGCCACCATTGATCTGCAAATGACCATAAAACTCAGTGGCTAATAACATGGTGAGGGAGGCTGAAGATTATGGGTGCATACCATCTGAATACTGAACACTGACCGTATCTATTTTCAGAGGCTAGCCTGTTGCTCCCCCCTCCCAACAAGGTTCAAGAAAGTTTGTACACTTTGAGAGAAAACCAAACATAGAGGAAGCAGACAGTGTGTGTCAGCATCAACAAGATTGCACAATTCCCACCATGCTGCCTTGTGGGAATGTTTCACTGCACACATACTTGTCAGCAGGTGGAAGACAGCAGCCTGCTACGGAGGTTAAATACGCTCAACAGAACAGGAAGGCCTCAACATGCTGTGCTCTTCTGACCTCTGAATCGTAGCGTGGACAATCACAATGTCTGCCTCGGTTTCTACAGACACAACTCAGCCTGGTAGCCATACATTCTTCCCCCCCACCCCACAAATCCAGCCTCTGCAAAAGTACCCTGTGGGGCTGTATCTGTGCTGAGAAGCAGGTTTGAACATGAGTCAAGCAGGACAAGCAGGTTCCTCTCTACCTGCTCATGGTCATGGGTTTCTTAAAGGGCTTATAAAAATGATCTAATGCAATGGGATGGCAAGCCTGGAAAGGCAAAATGATAAGAGGGAGAGAGCGTGTTCATATCAGTCTTTCGTGTTAAAACATGGCAGTAATGTAACCTTTGGTATGGGTTCCAACAAGTTTTGAAAGTTTACGGTTTATTTATTATCCGTGTAGGAATGTGTGAAACTTGTGTGGCATGTACAAGTCATGTTAGAAGGACAATCTGAAAAGAACAGGGCTTGGTATGTTAGAGATCATTTGGTGCCACATCTGAACAGATTCCATTCGAGGTATGTGTACTGCAGTGGTACTTGGAAAGGATAACATTTCAAGAGCAAAGCTTTCGTTCTTTTCACCTTTTCATTGTTTTTAAATTTATTGTGATTTTTTGGTGTAGTTTTGCCCCCTGTTTTTTTGGAGGTATGGAAAAATGCAGTAGCCAGTCATGGGAGCCTGTCCTCATACTGCTTTAAACCTTTGTGCAAAATGAAAGCTTTGCATTCTTGCTATACAGAGTACTTTCTAAGTCAATAGTCACCGCATTTCTCACAATAAATGAACTAAATAAATGTCTCAGCATGTGACTCTTAGCTTGTGTGAGTTTTCAGTTGAGGTTTTGCTTTATAGTGAAGACCACTGTACCACCACATGACAAATCTCTGCTTTCACCACTTCTTTAGTCATCTCTAAACCACTGTACTCATCCCAGAGTACACATGGAGATGGAATTGGTCCAGCCCACTTCTTGCAACAGCCTCCTTTTAATCTGCTGGAAAGTGGCGTGTTTTTGTGTGTCCGTGTGTGTGAGAGAGTACTTGCATATTCCTGTGTACCATAGGGGTCTGGCAAGAAAACCTCTACCCTGTTATATCAAGTCAATTATTTCACCACTCTAGGCTCTCTGCATGTCCCTTCCACCTGAAAGCTTGAACTCTGAACATGTCAATTAGACGGTACACATATACTGTTATCCCAGCTGGGGATGAAAAAGACCTTGCCGCCTACCTGTCCTTCTCCCTCCCACCTTCCTTTCTCTCCCTGCCATCCTCTTTTCTGTCTCTTCTGCTCTTTTTCGGACTCTCACTTTGTTTAATTGAGACCTTCATCACAAATAGACGGTTCTTGACTCGCCTACCAGTACTGCAGCTATATCTCAGCTCTCTGGACCAAAGTCTGGGACAAGGGGTGAGCTGAGAAGAAGAGAGGAGAGAAGGAGCGGTGGGGCATGTGAGATCCTCTGTCTGTCTGTCTCTCTCACTCCCCTACCAAGCATCCAGACCCATTACCCTGACCCTGTGTGTGGGATGGGCGCCAGCATCCATTATCGCCTTCTTGTTATCAACATAAAGGACTAGATCAAGGGAATTGATTTTCGTCTCATTTGCATTTAGGGTGGAATTAAGGCAAATTAGTTTCTGACGGGGGATCTTACGATGTAGACATACATGACTCATGTGGATTCATCATAAGGGATGGTATAGACTCCGTCTACCATGTTGCCAAGTCTTGATAAACACATTATAGTCAGTAGTAGCCGTATACATCCTGTCATTCATTTGTTTACTTATTTTGTTGTCCACTCAAAACAATCCTGTTGCAGCATCCAAGTTTTACTCACAATGGAATTGCTCAGAAGTATAGGCCAACCAATTATCTTAACTTCACCAAACAGGTTATTTTGTAATTGCCGCAGTGAATGCTCAAGGTCTCTGGTAAAGAAGACAATAGAGTCTACTGGGAAGCAGTCTATTGTAAGAGGTATTTTATCATTCATCTGATCTCTTTTACAGTATGGATTTGCTGAGCCTTTAGCTCTATATTGTATGCATGTACATAGCAATCTACATTCTTAGGATAGTTCATTGTCTTCTTAAACTTGAAATAAAAATACTGCAGTTGTAGGAAATATATTATTTCCAGAACCCTCCTCATCAAGATTGTAGATCCAATCCATGGCAAACAGCGGAAATTAAACAGTTAGAATGTTTACCTATCTAGTGTTTATTTCTGAACAAAGACTTGTCTGCATTTTTGTCACTTTTCAGCATGTCAAGACCAATTTCTCACAAGGTCAGCTTTGCTCTGTGACTCGAATCAAAGTCCTCAGGAAGCTTCTGGCTTGTCTTGACTTTAGCAAGACTTCACCTGCTGTGAACTCTCCTTTGGGTTTGGCCAGCTCGCTAGCTTGTCATTTTACCATCAACCATTCCAAGAAACACAACACTACTGTGTTGAGCAGTTAACATCAGTCCAGTGTAATTGAAAAGAAACTGTTAACAAACTAAGTTCTTGTAGCCCCTGAGGAACTACACAACCCATCTATTTTACACCACAATGGGCCATCAGTCTGCTCTTGCCTGGTCAACTTGTTGACTGAGCAACATCTTTCAACGCTCGACAAACCGGAACAAGTCTAGGCTCTTGGCTGACGGGAAGCCAAGAGAAATGGAAGAGATAGACAGGCCAGGATAAAGGTTTATGCTGAAAGGAGATGATTGGGATACAAGTCAACAAAAGACCCCTTCGGATACCAGTCCCATTTACACATCACGGTAATTGCGCTTGCCCATCAACATGGTAATTGCATCAGTGCTGCAGTAAGGCGCACACTTCCGTGACACAACTATCTAAATTAGGCACGAGCGTGCGTAGCAAGAGCCGTCTCAGGTCTCTATTGACAGATAGACGAGGCCACAGATATCACATGAATAGCGTGTAAAGGATGCTACGGTAGCCTTCTATGGAAATTAATAAGCGGGAACAGAGACCATTCTCGGAGGCTTTTCAGCCGTAAATACTGCACATAAACAGAAATGATTGCACGAATGGCATGTCCATTCACAGCAAGAGGATTCTACAAATAGCTGTTCATTGTCTCTGTGGCTGTGCTAAGATGGATGTGGTGAATCTTTGAAATAGCAGATGGAAGCTACTGATTGAATCAATGATGGAAATAGTACGCGATCATGCCAATAAAGAGACAAGCCAAGTGGAGGAGGGAGGTGCTTTGGCCTCATGCTTTTTATTCTGAAGTAAATTGAGATACCTTGTGGGAATGTCGATACAGATGGCTGCAGATACATATATCGACTTGAACGCAGACGCGCATATGGCTGCCTCTTCATTTGGCTTCCAAACAGGAGACAAAGTATCCCTTAAGTGCCTGGAACTTGATCGGAGGTAGGGATTGACCCCGACACCTCAGCTACAAGCGACTCGGGCAAAGCCTTTCACAGGGGCATCAGACCCTGCAGATGGTACAAGCATGTCTCATTTTAAGCGCTGACATTGAATCCACCCACCAGCACCCCTCACACCTTGAAGAGTTGGCAAGTCTGCCAAATCCAATTGTTAGGAGCACCCCCGACTTTTGAACTTGACACCCTAATGTAGTAAAGCAAATACCTTTTCTAAAAATTCAGGAATTAAAGTAGGGATTAAAGAGGTCTTGAACGGATCAGCCTCAAAGCCCCTTGTTGTTACGATTCAGTTTTACCTGCACATTTAAACACCGTTCGTTACTGCTGAGAATCTTTTATATGAGGGGTTGGCTGTTTGGCACTGAGCATAGAATAATTAATCGCAGTGTCTTGGTTCTCTTTTGAAATCTTAGATTTTATATACAGTATCTATGTCACACCATGTTTTGCCCTTGTGGAAGGAAGAACTAATTGAATTACCAAAAGTCAAATACAGCTTCTCTAAACTTGATTTTGTAAAAAATGTATTTGTAAGCAGCAGCAAAGGGCCTTGTTGCCAATAATAGTACTTGGACTTAGGGGGTCCAAAGCCCCAACCTCTAAAAAACACTAATGCACAAGCACTTGCTCTTAATGTGACTCATGGATCATGCTGATGCTAATTACCATCTGCCTGCTAACATTTCCTAGTGTTGGCACAGCGAGTTGTTTTCAATTACATATTTTAAAAATAAGATTACAGCTTTTTATTTTTAGTGGGGGGTCCATCCCATCCGCCAGGTGAGAACCATTATGGGTGACTGGATGGAAGTGCAAATGGCTATTATCTCCTCAGACTGATGTCAGGTCAGGACTCAGCCAAGCCAGGCCCAGCTGTCTTCCCCCACCCTCCCTTAGTGCAGCTTAGCACAAGGCCATTCCCAGTTCTTCTTTGCCCAGTGCCCAGCTTTTATTTGAAAGAGAAGCCCCAAATCCATAGATTCTGATGGATCTGTGTACTCATTCCTTCTTGAATTTTGAGAGCCTCTCAGTGTTTTGAAAGTGTACATAAAAAAGGAGGGCTTCCGCTCTGAGAACATTTTGTTCTCTCCTTATCTATATTATAAATATGGATGAAATCTGTGAAACTCTAAAACATACATCACAATAACCTGCACAGAAAGGGCTACAGATGCCTTAAGCGGCTTTACAAACTTGGAATGCCTTGCAATGCAATGCTTTTGATTGTGTAGGGACAGTGATCTAATGAATCTGAATTGACTAAAAAGCGTTAGGGTTGCTGTAGGGTCAACGTAGCTACTATAGCAAACCCCCACATAAAGTAAGGGCCAAGTCTCTAACATAAAAAATTACAATGTGACACCAAGGACACATATACCCACTGTACAATGACAAGTGAATGGAAAAACATAATTACCCAAAACAGCCAAAGTTAATATACAATTTTTCATTTTAGGGGAATTCTCTGAAGTGATTAAATATTTCTGTTTTGATTGACATTTTCTATCACATCATTTTCATGCAAGCCAATCCTTGAACATAAGCTAACAGGTATTACTAAACCAATTGAGATGATTAGCCCATAACACATAGTATTCATATTTGACCGTTTCTGAGTGGAAGACAGGGTACATAATGGCTTTGGAAAATTAAGGAAAATAATGTGATTTTCAGAGGTCTATTTTAGGAATTATAATCGCCATTCACATCATGTATTATGCTGATGCTAGTAACAGGTGCCAAAAGCTTTTATGCCTGTGTGTGTGTTTGTCTGGGCCTACCAATGTCGCATCTGTATGTGGTTACATACAATAGAACACTGTTTATCATCAAGACAAACTAAGGGGACACCTATACCAAACCAGTTGAAGGATATTTGTAGTTGATGGTCTCTCGTTTGACCACTGGCATGGCAGATATTTCTTGATAACTTTACCACCCACACCCTCTTGTCTCCTCCTCTCTATTTCTCTGTCTCTCTCCAATGATATGGTGGCATTGATTTCTTTACTGCGAAGGTATTTCAGCCTTCAAGTGGTAGAAGCTCTTCTTGTTAGTGCGTGAGGCTGGGGCGATGGGATAAGAACAAGTTTTCCAAATTCGGTAGTGCTTTTGGTTGTCTCGCACACAGTTTGATCCCTCATTGTGTCTTGAAAGTGTTTTCAGAACGATGGTTTGGTGGTGTACCATATTCAATGAGGGTGGTGCACTGGTTGATTCAGCCATTTATTCATCCATAACTCACTCATTCTTTGTTTCAAGAAAGCCAGCAATGGATTGGCCCCAGCTCAGAGCAATCTTGGCAGTCCTCAACACTTCCAGTGAGGTTTGGAAACTCTCCAAGCTGCAAAGAGAAGGGCACTTGAACTTGTTGGGGTGGCAACCTTGTTTTCCTAAGAATTCCCTCGGTGACTTGGTCTCTGTATGCACCTTACCTACTGCAACCAGACAGGGAGGTGTGTGATATGAGGACAGCTGGAGTACTGAATTGTATGAAATCCTACTGTGTGTACTGTATGGCACCTGTTCAACAGTAAAGCAGTACTTTGAAGACAGTGACAGGCAAAGTGATTAGCAAGTCACCTTCTGAAGGTTCAGGGGATCAAGTCGTTTCCACTGCACCTGAGCATTTGGTGTTAGACCCATCTCCATTAGTGCTGCTCTTCACCTTCTCTACACATCTATGCGTCATTATGCGTCACCTGAGAATCCATCACTGACTTTTCTGCCTCCAAGTAGTTTGTTGTTACACAGCTATCAGACAAGAGTCCCCCACCCCCCCCCCACACACACAGAAGCATGCACACGTATGCAGAGCAAACGAGTTTAATGCAAAAACGGTTGCAGACGTTTGTTTGAAAAAGGTGATGGTTAATGATGGGGAAGACTTAAAATTTCAAGAAAACTCTCTAGAAGTGTGTCACAAAAGCAGCTATTTGTTTTACTTGCTTGAACTATGTTGACTCATTCTCGTACCCCACCCAGATTGGACAATACCTGGATGATGGCTATCTTCCAGCTCTCCCAAACAAATTATGAAATTCAAGGACAGGATTTTGTGAGCTTCCTAGTATTATCTGCGTGTTTTTATATGTCTGAAAGCTTGGTCATACTGCTTACTGCAAAATAATCTGATCCCAAGTCTTTGGAGAAAGCTTTTTCACTTATTGCTGATAGTAACGGAATCTTGCCACCACTTTCCATCGCACAATAGATCATGCTTGTCTTTGAAGCAACATAATGTTGACTAAGGACAAATCCCCCCATTTGCTTCCCTTTCCTGCTCACTTGCACTCTCCCCTTTCTTATTCTATTCCTTCATTCTCCTCCTCCCACCTGCCTTCCACGTGATCACCTGTAGCTATGAACTCCCAAACCTATTTAAGGCAGAGAGATATGCTATCAGTTTGTTTAGCTACACTGCCTGTATCCAAACCAAATAGTACTCTGTACATTTTTCAAAAGCCTTTTTTCTAGTTGTTGTTGACAAAGGAGGATTCTCAGGCTGTCCCAATACCTTTGAAAGATCCCTGCCTCTGTCTCTGTGCAGTGAAAACCAGACCCGCTCCCTTCTCATCCTTTCGCTCTCATCTGAAAGGTTGATAATGATTTACTTTTCTCATTTCTAAAAGGTTCAGTGTCAATCTTTTTCCCCTGTTGTGGGGAAATAGACATAGTGAATATTTTTTAACATTTGAAAATGGTTTGTTGAAGGATTTGCTTATATGCTTCCATGGCTACCTTGTGCTTTTCAATGAAGGCAATTTTTCGTCTGCGCTTAGAGAATTTCCTCAATAAGTGTTCTTTCTTCCAAGATATATTTAGAGTTTGTACTGTGTGCCATGTAGTCTTGCTGCCTCGTGTCTTTTATTAGGGGAATAAAATCACATGCATCTATTTTTTTAATCACTGCCACTAAACTTCTTATTCCACAGAACACTGAGACTGTAAATAGCGTGGAAAATAAGGTGGTCATTGTGAGACCAAATACCACTGCTAAACTACTGTTGCAAACACACAAACAGCTCCCAGCCTTGGAATGACCATTGTTTGAACCCTTCTTGTTCTGCCTGATCAGGTTGAAAGCTCAAAGGGAGAAACAGGCTCTGGAAATGTTTGGAGCGTGAAGACCCTCCCTTCTTGCTCCCCTGACCTGAACACATTCATCTCCTCTGCTCCATTCCCTCTCCCATACATACAATCTCTTCCTACCCAGCAAACCTGCTCAGTGGGGGCTAATATTCCTGTAGCCACTCTACCCTAGAGTTTGGTTGAATACCGAGCACTGCGCACTGGATAGCAGAGTGACACACACAGCTGGCTCGTCAAGGTCCCTGCCCTCTGCCACTAAGGACCACTCAGGATAGGGATGGTTGAAATGAAAAATACGGTCCGGAACTATGGTCCACAGCTTTTAGTAGAAAAAGTACAGTATTCCACTTTGGTTTCAGGTGCAGCGCAAAATACACAGGCGACTGCTGTGAACCCACGAAAACCTTCAAATACTTTTGTTGCTCTCCTCGCGAAAGCATACAGGACAGCCTTGCTGAACTCTGAAATATATATGATGAAAGTATACGTAGTAAAGGGAAGTTCTCTTGTTTTGTGTTGCAGTGCGGTGTAGCGCTCAGACTGTCGTCGGAAAGTATGGCGCGACAATCGAAGTGCCCTGTAACAATGGGGCTGCCATGCCAGCTGACCTTATTTTCACTAAATGGAAATACGTAAGTATAGTGGGGAAATGTCTCTCATTGACGGGCTAATATAGATTAAAATAGGATGACCCAGTAATTTTTAGCAGTTAAATTGAAGTTTAAGTTAAGTTAAAGCTGTACTAATCTCTCCTCAAAGACAAAATGCTAGCTCAAGATTTTCCTCTGGGCTAAGTCAGTGAACAGCTTTCTTTTTTTCCATTGCTGTGCATGCAATAATAAAAAAGTCAAGGAAGGGCTTGACATGCCCAGAATATACACCCAGAACTTAATTTCACCCCTACTGCACAATACAACATACATAGAAGCAGCAGGCAACAAATTTGAAGTGTCTCATAAATACTGGCTCATATCAACGTCTACATCTCAAACAAACATGATTAAAATGTGCGTGATTGAAATGTCACCGTTCTGGACGGATCAGGAAAAGGAAGACGGTACTCCTGGAGACCTCCTGGTCAAGCAGTCTCACAAGGAGGAGGCCACGGTGCAGGCTACCGACGGCTACAAGACACGTGTTAGCATCGCAGCTAACTACAGCCTCCTCATCAGCCAAGGCTCCCTCTCAGACCAAAGAATCTTCACCTGCATGGTGGTGTCAAGTTCCAACCTCAACGAGTACTCGGTCAACGTCCAGGTCCACAGTAAGTGCCCAGTTTCCCTTGTCCTGGCTCCTAGTACAAGTGGCTAATGTAATGTGAGCTATGCTAACCAAAAACCAGTATATATCCTTGTTGACCATTAGGAACCAGTTGATATCCTTTTTAACAATAACTTGCTATGTCACCTGGTATATACAGCAAAATTAACCACAACTGGTGTGTCTTAAGTTGACCTGTATAAAAGCTCATGCCATTTGCTAGTGCTCCAACTGTGAAATACTCATAAAGCGCAAATCCATAAACTGTGGAAGCTAGTGAGTGAAACTCTCCTCAAAGCCTCCTGTTGTTGACAAGCTTGCTCATGGTGAGCGAGAGCAGCCTTTGAACAGATCAGAAAGAGATATAGTGGGTGGATTCAAATTTGACTTTAATCTTAGACCTAAAGTACAGGCTATGATGGCACGAAATGTAAACACTTCCCTGTTGACTCCAGTCAAGAAAAAGTGAAAAGTTTCTTGAAGTGTACAACAAAGAAGGTCTTTATGACACACACTTGCTGCACACTGCATAATGGCCTACACTGATGACCCTTTCATTTTTTTCAGAGAAACCATCACTACCTCAGATACAGGACAAAGCAAAAGAACTTGAGAACGCTAAGCTGACAGCAGTGAGTATATTTTCAAACATTTTTTATACATTTCCCTTCACAAGAATGCTCTAAAGACTTTTTAGAATGCACATTTCATCTCCAGAGCTGAGGAGTCACTGTACAGCAAAGAGTATTTACCTGAAGTGGTTGACAGAGAAGCACTTTTTTCAAGGGCTTACAGCAGTAGGACTTTCACTGTGGACTGCCACTCTTCTAAGATAGGCAGGTAATCAGTTTGAGTCCACACGCCAAATGCGGTAGTCATTTATCACAGACCAAGTGTTGCATTTTTTATTGCCATTCCAGCCTAACAATTTGATTGAAGAGCTTTAGGCTCCTTGGCGGTGGAGAGGAAGAGGACCGTCTGTAATGATAACCTCTGCGAGAGAGGATGATGGGGGCCATGGATGCTACCTACTTCGATGTAATTACAAAGTTAGCGGAAAATATGACCTCTGCCATGGATTACAGCCACTCCGAATGCCTCGTAAAATACATGCTCAACTTTCGAGAGACTTGCAATAGTGGAGGATATGGTTTTTCTTTTCCACAAGGGTGAAGGATTTGCGTGTTGCCAATTTCAGTAGATGTTTGTGTTTGTGGCTATGCGTGAGGATGAGAGGGCGGTTGGGGACGTCTCTTGCTCAAAGCTCCGTTCTTACATGCGGCAAAGCCATGGCAACTACAAAAAGAATTCAGATGTAAATGCAGTGTCAAAAAACACTCAAGTGCCAAAACCCGGTTTCCGTTCATGACGGCCTCACATTCTAAAGAAGTTGTTAAAGTCCAGTTTTCAGGATCGGGCCACTTTAGCTCGAACCAAACATTCCGTTTAGAGACCAGTGTCTTTTTGTGCGTACACAACTTATCTCTGAATACTAATCATAACCAACCTTGTAAAATATCAAGCCTCTACTCTCTTCAAGTGGGACAGGGCTGTAATGCAATTCATACTCACTTACAAAGTTCAGTCAGAAACTTCACCGTTTGCAGTGATTGAACTGTTGGGGGGAAATTGATTTCTGCGGTACATCGGGCTGCTCCTTAGAGAGACGACCAAGCGCAGAGCCCAGGGAGGAAGATTGATGTGTGGCTGCTGGGGAGATTCCAGTCGCTCTTGTCTGTTATCTGATGCAGACTGCCCATAGTGAGCCCTTGGTCTCATCCGGCCTCCCCTCAGCCAGCGAAGGCTTTTGTTTTCCAACGCCATCCCACGCACCCAGGCCCATGCATCATCCGACACATACCTCCAGCCTCTGCCCCGCCCGTGCCTGGACCGACCACCATCATTCTGAGCACTTCACCCCCCCCCAGTCCAATGCCACACACACACACACACCCGATGGCTCACGCAATTGGTCACACGTTGGCCAACACAGGAACGCAAACTCTCACTCGCTCAATACACGTGCATCCACACACAAACACACACTCACGTAGTAATGCAAACTGCCTGGAGTGAACAAGAAGGATTGCCCAAGTGCTTGCCTGCGCCTCACCTTAATCCTGTCACATCTTTATTGATGAGGCCCCCAGCCTTTGCTGTAATGGACTTTTCGGGGGCCCTATTTTTCTCCATATGGCAAAGTTGGCTGCGTTTGGTAGGAATTAGGATGTTAGAGGGGTTGAGGCGGGGGGAGAAAGAGCAAAACAATACCAAACTAAGACCAGCCAATGCAACCCCAGCCGTCCTCTGTCCTGTGCAAATGTCACTGTAAAACATGTTCAAATTCATCTTCTCTGTAACAGAAGAGTACCTGTCTCCTAGGCACCCCCCTATGAGGCACATGGGCCCTGGGGACTCCCTTTTCCCTTGTCTTGTTACAGAGCATGGCACGTCTCAGACAGGCAGACAGGGCCTTTCCTTCCTCTCATCCTGTGGCACCCCCCTTCTCCTGAGATTCTTGTCTTTCTTTTAACTTGAAAATTCAGAGATTTGAGCCGTGATAACAGCCTTACATCACCTTTTAAAGATCGTCATACTTTATGAATATTTGAGCTTTGCCAGCAGAGTGTCTCACAAGCAGGAAGTGGCTGAAACTCCCGTGGAAACCTTTGGATGAGTCAGTGTTAATCATTTGACGAAACCGCATGACTGGATATAACAAATTAAGCTAGCATTTTGGAGAGTCCCCACTGGAATGTTGTGTGTTCTGTTCCTCTGATTAAGTCAGTTTGGAATGTTGTCTTCACATTACTTTCTCTTTCCACAGTCAAAGAGAGGAAAATGAACAACAGCAATAGACAGATGTGATTGAAAATGATTTGAAAATAATTTGTGTCGCAAACCGGTGTTTCACTTCAGATTGTTTGTATGTGTGGGCTTACTGAAGGTCTATTAGGTGGCCATTGTTTTACTCTGAAGAATACTGTATTATACAGCAGGTGAGTTGTTGATGAACTTGGCTTTGTGTTGAGGAAATCAATTTGCCAAATTCCTGTTGTGTGTTCTTTGTTGTGTTGTAGTTGGGAGTGTGCGTCGTGAAGGACACCAACCCCGCAGCAAACATCACATGGTCAAAGAACGGAGAGCCGCTGGTGGCTGATGGCAAAAGTATGTGATCCCCTCCCCACAACACATACATACGCACATCACTACTAATACATGTGTACAATTCAGTCACAGAAGACAACATGAATCTTCCTATTCAATGTTGATGTCTTCAACAGAGCTGTTTTTTAAACATAAGCAACACATGATCACTAAACTTTACAGACAACCCTAACCAGTCGGTGGGTTCTGGAGTTTAAAAAGCTACTTTCAGCCCCCTTTCTACAAGCCTATGGCACCAACTAGGTATTGGATTCCAGTTTATCGCAACATGCTGAGCAGATATGGTTAAGTAACTCTGTACTATAATGCAATACCAACCTCCATGTCCACCTTATGCGTTACACATGTTGTTTGTGTGACAATTTGTTGTCATATAACAAGGGTGTGACAGCCAGTTACATCATATGGTCAGGGAAAAAGGGAGATCAATTATTTATTCACATCTATCCATCGAAACAACTATGAATTATAAATGCAGCTGAAACCTACATTCAAGCTGTTTCTTGTACAGTATCTTATTGCCAGCAGGCCTTTGTTTTTGTGATGCCACTGCGACATCTGTGACACAACAGGAACATATTTCTTAGAATTTATATAATCACCTAAGTCCAATTCACCAAACATACTTCATTACCTCCCCCGCCAAGACATAAATTGCGTTGTAAAGTTTTGTCCGTGTGTGATTACTTTACAATGGGAGGGACAGCTCACCAAAGAGATGCATAGAAACATCAGTTTAACCTTAGTTGAAAACATTGGTAATGTGTTCAAGTTTTACTTTTAATGCTTTTTCACGTCCAGCATTATTTAACATGGCCAATAAATCAACGATTGATATTCACAATAGAAACCCGCCTGTCTCCATTTCACCCTTCCCTTGAACAGCAGTTGACCAAAGCCTCTACTGCTTGTGTGTCGCTCTCTATGCAGCCATCATCGAAAGCTCCAGTGTGAAGGTGGACCCTGTGACCGGCTTGTCCAGCACCACCTCCAGTCTGCAGTATGCTGCTGCCAAGGCCGATGTCGGAGCCCGCTTCACCTGCTCCTCCAAGTACCTCCAGGATGTCCTGGTGTCGCCACCAGAGACCTTCACCATCCACTGTGAGTGTGGGTCACAGCGCCACCTGCAGGCCAAAGGCTTGTACTAAACTTGACGGGATTGACCATGTAGGTCCTTATCCTATTGTAGACAAGGCTTTTTGTGATTCTCCGAAGAGTCTTGGCTTCCATAAGAAATACTGAAAAGGTGATAACACATGAAAATAGCGAAGGCAAGGAACGTAGTATTTTGGAAAAACCATACTCAGGGCCACTGGCATTGAGTTCTCGATTAGACTGTTTCCTAATTCTCCTTTGCCTTTGTTATGCCTGAAGTGTGCACCAGCCAACATTTTTTGCTTATATTTGAACACAGTATTGACTAAGGAATTCGTTTCAAATCCATGTAGGAGATAGGACAGGCGAAAATTGATGAGGCATGTAAAGGCCTTTCTCTGAACCAAATACAGCTCAGTTTGGAACCAAAACAACAAACTCCAACAGGAGATGCTGTCCTGTGTCTGCATCCAGCAGCAGGAGAGTATGCAACACCCTGTAAGTGTACTTTGAGACATAACTCATCACTGCGGCATTGTCCCCACACCGGCACTTTCCTTTCATCTCTGAGGCGTCTTGTCAGATGATCTTCAACGGCACCGGGAAGCAGATTTTTTACTGCGGCGCCTCAGGGTGCAGACGCGACACGACTCGCTCTGCTACAGCTTCCAGAGACCAGCGGCGGGCCACCCATCTGCCTCGTTGTGTGCTCGCATGGTTGCCGGCGCAAATGACTTGCAAAATGAAGGCATGGGCATGGCTCCCCCAGGGGGTCCGGATGGGCCCGGCTCTGCAAACACGTCTCTGTGGGTGTCGCAAAAACCTTCTGCCCCAGAGGCAGTGACTCTTGGTCTCATGGGTTTTTTTTCCCCAGACGTTTTCTATTTTCTCCCTTAGAGGTTTTATTTCTCTCTCTGTCTCCCCCCGCCCCCCCTCTCTCTCTCTTGCTCCCTCTCTCTAATCGCTCTCGCTCTTCGTCTCACATTCTCTTCATCCTTCTGTACGGATCTTCATTCCAACACTTTTTTTCTCTCATTCTCCATCTCCCACTCTCCACATCACTCCTCCAACGCCTCACTCCT
Organism: Plecoglossus altivelis; assembly: GCA_036571765.1. Lineage (NCBI taxonomy): Eukaryota > Metazoa > Chordata > Actinopteri > Osmeriformes > Plecoglossidae > Plecoglossus > Plecoglossus altivelis. The sequence goes on from BROE01000019.1 coordinate 983,734, forward strand.
CTCTCTCGGTCTTTGGTTTTCTGCTACCTCAGACCCTACAGAGAAAGTAAGCCTTCTGGTGCAGGCCACTGGCCCCATCAAGGAGGGAGACAACGTGACACTGAGATGCAAAGCCGACGGCAACCCCCCACCGACTAGCTTCGACTTCTCCATCAAGGTTTGTTGGTTTAGAGAGCCCTGGGGTGGGGTTGGCTAGTGGAGGGGTCAGGGGAGGGTTTGGAGGCTGGGGGGAGAGTACATCGTGGACCCACAGCAGGTTATTGGCAAAAATACATTAGAGGTCACCTGTTTATTGCTCTCTATCTCTCTCTCTCCCAACCCCGCCATCTCTATTCTCTCTCTCTCTCTCTCTCTCTCTCTCTCTTGCTGTCTCTGTTCCTCTCTCTCTCTGTGACTCTGTTCCCCTCTCCCGTGCTGTCTCTGTTTTACTCTCCCTCGCTGTCTCTGTTCCTCTCTCTCTTGCTGTCTCTATTCCTCTCTCTCCCTCGCTGTCTCTGTTCCTCTCTCCATCACTGTCTCTGTTCCTCTCTATCCCTCGCTGTCTCTGTTCCTCTCTCCCTTGCTGTTTCTGTTTCTCCCTCCCTCGCTGTTCCTGTTCCCTCTCTGTCTCGCTGTCTCTATTCCTCTCTCTCCTTCGCTGTCTATGTTTCTCTCCACCTCACTCTGTCTGTTCCTCTCTCTCCCTAGCTGTGTCTGCTTCTCTCTATCCCTCACTGTCTCTGTTCCTCTCTCCCTCGCTGTCTCTGTTCCTCTCTCCCTCGCTGTCTCTGTTCCTCTCTCCCTCGCTGTCTCTGTTCCTCTCTTTCCCTTGCTGTCTCTGTTCCTCTCTCTGTCCCTTGCTGTCTCTGTTCCTCTCACTCTCTCTGTTCCTCTCTCTGCCTTGCTGCCTCTGTTCTTCTCTCTTCCTCACTGTCTCTGTTCCTCTCTCTCTTCCTCACTGCCTATCTTCCTCTCTCTCTTCCACACTGTCTCTGTTCCTCTCTCTCTTCCTCGCTGTTTCTGTTCCTCTCTTCCTTGTCTGTGTCCCTCTCTTTATCCTACTCACAGTTTCTGTCCATCTCAGAATGTCTTTTACCTCTCATTTCTAATTCATAAATATATATATATATATATCCTCGTCCCCGTGCTTGTCAGCAAATGCACATTGTGAATTGCGCACGCAATCTTTCGTTTGTTTTCTGCCGTTCTGCCCGATTCATCATTAGGGCCAGAAAGTGACGGTGAAAGACAAGGACACCTACATTCTGACTGGCGTCACGCGCAACAGTGCTGGAGAATACAAGTGCTCTCTGCCGGGCGACAACAACATAGAGGCTTCAGAAAACCTGGTTGTGAGCTGTGAGTATGCATGATTATCCCACCCACCTTCCTTAAAGAGATAATAAACAAACATGGACTTCAATCCACCATGGTAGGTTGATTGGCTCCCATCTTGGTGTGTTTGCTGACAACCTAAGGGGAAACTATTAAATATAACACTTGGTTTGAAAGTCCAAATTGTATATTTCACTTCACCTTAACAAGCCCCTTCATCCATGAAGTCAATGAAGTCACAGAAGCCAAGCGAAGGTAATCAAATTTATCTTTGAAAGGATTAAGCGGGAGAGGAACAGGAAGTCCAAGACAGCCAGTCAGGAGAACTAATTAGAATTTTCTGACACCCGTTGACCAGGGCAAAGCGTAGCACAGGAAAGGAAGCCGGCCATAGACTGATAACACACATACGGGTGCACACACATCCACATTTAATTACTCCCCTTCTTTCGAGGTGTACGTTTCTCCTCCTCAGTTGAAAGGGGACCCTGACTAAAACGGTTATGCGGAAATACAACAGCATTGTGCCGCCTCGACGCTCCAATGCATTTCACGTGTGTTAAACGGAGGCTGTTATTTCCTCCTGTCACTGAATCCGCTAAATTCTAAATGTGTGGGGCGTGAGACAATTGCTTCGAAATGGTGGGGAGTGTGTTTGTGTGTGTGCGTGTGAGGGCTTTTGAAATCCAAGTCACTGGCACCTGGCGGCCTACGCGTCGCCTGAGCCTCACATCCGAAGGAAACGGCCCGCTCTCTTCTCTTCGCTCTCTTCTCTCCTCTCTCTTCTCTCTGAGGGTTTTGGGTCTGTCGAGGCTCCGTCACCAACGATAAGCGGCACAAATGAGCTAGTTTGCCGGAAGCGCCTGCGACCAACTGATACCAGCTGAAACAATTCCTGTCCTTCCTTTCTCCTCTCTCCTTCTCTCAATCCTTCTCAGACCTGGATCTCAGCCTGACTCCCTCTGGGAGCGTTCTGAAGACTGTGGGACACACCTTGGAGGTGACGATGGAAAAGAACTCGTCGGGCGATGCTAAAGTGTCCTGGACCAAGGTTGGAAAAGCTACTCTTTTGCCACACTTAGCCCTGTGCAGAACGTGAAAAATAATAACGAAAGAAAAAGAAATCAGAATGGCTGCATTACAAAACATAGCTAACAGAGAAAATATAAAACCGCAAGCTTTGATTGTGTAAGTAGATGGTTAGGCTGCAGTAAATAGACATGTTGTTTGATTCTTTATCTCTAAAAGTGGAGGACCTATACAAGACTGTGTTTCCTATCAAATTCCACCATGTACTCAACTGTAACCCTTCCCTCCAACTAGGACAACGCCAAACTGGAAAAGGCGCCCACATTTCGTCAGCTGACCTACGCCGACAGTGGCTTCTATGTGTGTGAGGTGGCGGTAGCGGGTATTAAACGCAGTGAATCCTTCCAGCTAGTAGTTGAAGGTGTGTCTGCATGCTTGTATCTACCAGAACTGCACTGTGTGTCTATGTTGTAAAGGTTAAAGCACAGTATGATGATTAGGCTGCTACCTACCAAGGGATATTTGAACACCATCACAATCCACTTATAAATTAGACAGATCTAAATCAGATGCTGGCAAAACGATGGAGAATGGCTTGCTCACATACACACACACAGAACATGATACAGATGTAATGCATGTTGTGGTCCAACGTTGTTCCTCAGGAACTCCTGTGATCACAAGACTGATCAAGCAGCGCAGCGAGGACGGCCAACGCAAGGTTTTGACGTGCGAGGCGGAGGGAGCACCGCGACCCGCTATCTTGTTTAGTGTCAACGGCACAGACGTAAGTGTGTGTGTGGAACCTTGGGTTCATGTCAGTCTTGTTTACTAGAAGGACTTCTGAGAGTTGGTTATCATTATTCATGGCCTTGTCTGGGGGGGGGGGTTGATGCACAGCTGCTGAATGTGTTGATGTCTGTCTCCTGACACAATGGTGGCTTTTGTCTCTTAAGCTGAGTTTACTGCGGCGTTTTGAGTGGGTGGGGGGGGGGGTCGTGAGGGGGATTGAATGTGAACGCTTGCGCCTCGTACCTTGGTGAGCTTTATCCTCACCCGCGCCCACCCACTCATGGCGGAGTTCATCTCCATGGCGACCTTTCCCGCTAGGTTGACTTTGCGGATGCGCTCGGCTTGTTTCTCCCTGCAAGCTCATTCCTTGTCTCTCTTATGGGAACAAAAACATCACACACCTGTCAGGACCGTGTGCTAGTGTGTACGTTGGTACACCTTGGTTTGATTTGAATGTGTGAATTTGTTTCATGCATGTACAGCTGTGTGCGTGTGCATGTGCACATGTGTGGGCGGCCGTGGAGACAGGAGTAATTAGAGGGTTCTACATCAACCCATTCAGTCACAATAACACAGACAGGGAACTAAATGAGACCAGCCCACAGAATCCAAGACGTGACCCAGCATTTGAGAGATAAGCAGCGCTGCCCTCTAGTGGCAACTGTGGTCAGATAATGATGTCAGGACTGGACTTGAAATGCCACACACAGGCAGCTCAAAGGAATCTCAGACCAGATTACCTCAGGGCCTCTAACACCCCTTCCCCTCACTGTCTCCCTCCCCCAGGAGCAGAGCTCCTACGCCAACGGGAAGGCTGTCCACAAGATCACCGTGGTGCCCACTGGAAACCTCACTGTCACCTGCACCGCCACCAACAAGCTGGGGGAGGACATCAAGGACATCAACGTGTCGGCCTGTGAGTGGACACGGACAACGCTGGCTGGAATGTATATCCAAGCAGTCCTTATGTATTTACCATTTGAATATGTCATATAGTCAGTGGTCTGGCCCTTGAGGTTTGGAGTAAATGGTCTGTATATTGGAAATGATGTACTCAGTTATAGCAGGTATCATTTACAACACCCTGACAGAACCACACTGGAACAGATTTGTAAGACAGTTCTTAGAAATGCCAGAGTCTCAGAAGGGGCTTAGCTGGATTTAGAGGGTTTAGCACAGGGTGAAGATTTGCATTTCAGATATACATTTCATTTCATGCATTTTGTAGTCACAGTGCCATTAGCGGTTCCTCCTCTTACCAGTGTCTATTTCTGCTTGGGTTTGGCTGTGTCGGGGGGCTGGACTGTACCCTTCTATCCTACTGACTCCTACTTACTTCATTTTGAAGGCTCATTGGTTGACTCTACCTTTAAAGCCAAAGCCTAGCTTCAACCTTTACTTGCATGATGTGTGCCCTTTTACTTAGAACTAAAATCTTGAAATGTTTCCTCAGACACAGAGCTCAGACACAGAGCTATTTGTTTAGCTTTTTGTCTTAGATTTGATTTGCCTCTGAAGGCACTCAAGTGAAACCATATTTGTTTTAATTTGATTTTATGTCTTATTTCAGTATTTAACAAGGAAACGTCTGATAGAGGTAAGTTTTTGTGTGTTTCTGTTTTTAGAAAAAGTAACTGATGTCAAGGACAAGGCAAACAGTCTTGCTTTCTTGTAGCTCTGTGAAAACAGTCATATAGACTAGAAAATCAGTGGACACATGACCGCATGTATAATTGAGATCACTGTCAGATGTCAGGTGCATTGCACATAACCAGGACCCCCCCAGAGAGTTCTCGAGCTTTCTGCAGTGTCAGTGAAGGTTTCAAGTAGCCCGACAAAGCTAACTCAAGACAAACTTCTCTCCTCACTCATTGTTCATGCGTTTCTCTAGACAAACATCCACAGTCCATGCCTCCATGCATACTATCCGTTTCCATAAGCCTCATCACATTCATTCACATCAAGCACTTCTTTTCCACCAGAGGGTGTGGTAGAAAGTTCTAGAGACAATTTTGCAACCAGCGTGTGCGTAGGCCTATGAGTGAGGCTTACCAGGGGCCTGCACGCAGGAGCAAGCGTGCGTTTGGCCAAGGTTTCCACACGGGAAAACGTTTTGTTTCTGTTTCAGGGACTCAGGATGACGAAGACGACCGGGCCAAGCTCATCGTGGGGGTCGTGGTGAGCCTCATCATCATCGCTGCTGTCGCTGGATTGGTTTACTGGATCTACATGAAGAAAACAAGGTAGACACGATACCGCAGCACAGCGTTTCCCACAACGGGGCCTAAAATAGTCCGGTCTCACCCAAGCGTTTCTCATTCTTCAGACAAGGAACGTGGAAAACCAACGAGAAAGAAGCAGGCACGTCAGAGGAGAGCAAGAAGCTAGAGGAGAACAACCACAAGCCTGAAGTGTAGAGGCAGAAGAGCTCCAGGAGCAAAGGTCAGAGGCTGCAAACATTCAGTTTGTCATCGCATCAAGTCGAGCCTCTTTGTTGACCTATGATCTTCACATGGACTTCATGGTGTGATAATACAATTTGGATTTTACAATAGATATGATCAATCCAGTACAGTATCATTCAATGTACTGAAACCATTTCTTCTGTTCATGTCCTCAGGGAAGAAGCGGTCAAGGAAGGACTTGACACGTACAGTAAGCAGTGCAACTACACTATATGATGACTGGCCACCAACCCTCCATCAGCCTTATACGGAGCAGCCCGTATCACAGAATAGCTCCTAATCCACACAAACTGTCCCCTTCCACCGCTGTCATCCATTGATTTGTAGTCTGCACTTGAGACCGCCTTTCAATTTGTATTTCTTTCTTTCTTTTCCTCCTTTGTGTTCCTGGTGAATGCTTTTATTTTCAGCTCAGTGATGGTGAAATGGGTTTTATTTTTTCCCTTTTTTCCCCCTCAGATAGTTAAGGTAAAAAAAAAGAATGTAAATTTATTGTACACTTAGCCTGTATTTTGTGGCGTACTCGTGCGACCTGACCGAGCTTGCTCTATGCCTAAGGGCGCTCTAGGACTGCAAGGACAGCTCATTTGGGGAGTGGGCTCCACACTGGGTCAGCCGCACAGGCTCCCCCCCTCCCCCCGCCCAGCGTCCAGACTTCACTGCTGTTCACCCAGTGTTCCTCACAGCTGTTTTTCTGTTTACATTTTTCACATTTTGATCCTTACTGTGTCCCTCTGTTGTCACAGATTTAGTTTTGCCCCCCATGTCAAAAAACACACTCCGTCTAATTTAATTTTTTTTTTAAAGAAGTTTTTTAATACGGTTTAAAGCGCCTGCATATGGACAGATTATTTATTTTCTGGTAGCAGTTATACTATGTCATTGGCTTTCACAGATTTTGATCATGATGGGAAGATGAATTTCATTTTTTGATAATCTTGTTGAGGCATTGGATATCAGTGTCTACAGTTTATATTTAAGGAACTAAATAAGCAGGCGACCGTTTCTTCTTCCAATTAGCTTCACGTGTAACCACAGACTGTAGTGCGTAACTGGTAAATTAGTTGCGTGTAAGCCAAACCAACACACTGAATAATATACGCTGAGCTTACACCAAGAGAAAATTCAACAATCTCTGTAATAGAAAAGAATTTGGGGAATATATATTTGTTCTTCGGTTATGTGAAATTTGAACTTGAAATTGAGTTGACAGATCTGACATTTTTCCTCTTTATTTTCGTTTTGAAATCATAACTTTTGAGTTCTGACACTGTCTTGATTGTGCCTCTGATTTGATTTAGGGCTAAACTGTTGACATTACTTACTGTATGGTAGTCTACACCATGTCTGTTTAGACTTACTGTCCTGCGTGAGATCATTTAGTCATTTTCAGTGTTCGTAGCAGACCTGGGTTTAATAGTATTTGACTTTTAAATACTTTGCTGGCTGTAATCTATCTTTTAAACCCCTCCCACCAGTTGAGTTGAGCAAGGGAAGTTCCAGTCAACAGATATGGCACTGTATTTGATAAAGCCTCCAAATATGATTTAGCCTAGGCTAGTAGAGTTATCAGTACTTACGGTTCCTTTCCCTCATAGCAGGTTCACTGTAAATATGTCTGTTGTGAATGTTCAGCTTGTGATTTTGATCTATTTATCCTGTGTGAGACATGCCAGGTCAGTTGATATTAAGCATGCTTACAAGGTAGGCATAAATAATTTTGATTTCAATCTCCAATACATATTGTTTTTATTCTTTTAAAAAGGTACTGTTTGGAACTACATGGAGGTGAAGAAGCTCCATGCGAGCTTGTTTGTTCTTTAAGGTCTGAGGGACTTTTTTTGGTCAAGATGATGGTTTATGTTTGATTGGTGAATTGTTCACATGCATTTTAGTTCCATTACAACTGTCAGGGCAGCAGTGAAACCAAAGAGGGTGAGATGAGAAGGCCATACAAGTATTGTAAATAAATACTTTTGTTTTTGTACTTTTGTTGAGAATAAAGTGTACATTTTGAAGAAAAGTGTTTTCGCCAGGTATTCTCATACCCTCTGAAAAGAAGAGCCCACGATTATTTTTATTTTTTTCTTGCCATCCCAGAAAGTAAACAAATCAACCAGCAGAGTTTTCTGTTTCAGAAATGTTGACCTCAAGCACAAAAAGCATAAATAACAGACATGCACACAGTTTCATGTTAATACTGGCTTTTATAAAACATTAAAAAACAAGAACAAATTACTGTTTACATTATTTACTGAACAATGGAAATGATAAAAAGAAGGCTTTTTATAAAATATAAATTAATTGCACATAACTATTCTGTACAAGTTTCTGTGCAGCATTTTAATCTAATGAAATCTCAGGAAAGAATAGAATACAGGAACAAGTTCAATTCCTCTTGCAACAAAGACCTCTACCTACTGTTAAATGGGCCAGATGCATACATTTTCAATGGGAGACGTTTTCTATCTTCAAGACTGAAAAAAGTATATATAGACCAGTGCAAAATTAAGCTTCAAGTTGAACATTTATGAAAAAACAGTTGACAGGAAACAAAATGTAGTTTTGTGATGGTATCTAAAGGCCTTTTTAAGAGCACTTTCATTCAAGCTCGCAGTGTTCCAGGGTAGTTACCTCACCTCCTGACATCTTGCAAAGCTATTTTTCATTCCAAGGTTGATGTGGCCACAATGGCAATTCGTCGATGTTTGAATTCTCTGGGTTGGAAAACACAATGGCAACACTTTTCCTTGTCAACCTTTTAATGATCAGGTACAAGGTAGTGTATCCCAGACAACAATTCTAAGCAACTTCACCCTAGTTTACACTTCATGGCACTGGAGCTGATATATTTAGCAATTATTTTTGTAGTCACGTTACATATTCTGTTATGGCTCAAGTGACACAGGGACTTGAACCACAACTTAAAACAGGGCGAAGCAGCAGTTAAGCGTGTCTTTCCGGCACCTATATTCCACTCTGGTGCCCACGGTGTAGCATAGAGGACCCTAACCAGCTGAAACAAACAAGGATGGTGCATAACGATATCCTGGCAGATTTTGAGTAATAATAAGTGCCTTCAGACATTTAGAGAAATAAGAGCAGGTCTCCCAGGATTTTAAGCAACTTGACCTCTGCACCCCTGAGCCCAACACACACATACACACACACACACACACACATACATACATACATACACACTCACTCACTCTTAAGTAGAACCAGTCTACTGGAGTTTTAGGTCTAAGGCGTCCGTCTCTTCCTTTTGGCACTTTAAAAACGGGTTGGGGTAACGAACGGCGGTCAGGATCCAATTTATTTTAGAATCTGTAAAGAGCATCAACATGTGCTAATGATGATTTGGGGCCATGGGCAAAAATATTCACAAGGTCTCATGGTGTAAGACCTTGTTAGGTACAGCTTTCATACGGACAGAATACATTCAACCTTGGTTGTCTTCCTTCAGGGAAGAGCGTGTGTGTATCTAGCCTACGGTCCACTGACACAAGGAAGGACTAAAAGCCTTGGGTTTGTTTCCACCCTCTCTTCAAGTGTACATTCAGAGTTCCTGTTGGATAAAGGGATGGAGGGTGGGAACTGGAATCCGAGTTACAGAACTTTGACAGGAATTGCCCCTAATAGCATCTCTGAGAGACTGGGTCTTTTGACCCTGAACCTGCAGGATGTCTATAAAGCAGCACTCCCCAGGCTTCTCCCAGCCCCTCTGCACCTCCACCTACTCGCCTCCCCACTCTGTTCCATATCTCCTCCACCTCTCAGCGTAGATCCCAGCTAATGAGGGAAGACTAGACAGCCTGGCCCCAGGCAATCAGGTTTCTCGAACCTTTGATTCAGACAGGGCTTTGCCGCTGTGTATCTCAGAGGAACAAAGAGCAAGAGATGGACAGATGGAGGGGACAAGAGAGGTAACGTGAGGGAGGAGACAGGCAGGGAGAGAGGGAAAGGACTGTGAGCATGACAATGGTTTAGGTCAACATGTCTCTGGAGCTGGAATGGGCAACAAAAAGGTAAAAAAAAAATTAAAAAAAACTAAGTATGCACAAGTTTCATTTTCTTTGTGTGATTCTGCCCTTTCAATGTATATCTGTGAAGGGGATAGGTTTGTGTGCAGGGGGCAGGTAACAAGCACTGAAGACACCAGAGGCCAGCACTGGCAAGCTTGCCAGCTGTAAACAATGTACTTTTTTTCCTTTTTTCTTCACAGGTTTAATTAACATTATTCACAGGGAAATTACTTTCCAACCCCCCATCCTCATAGTCCCTGCCCCCATCACGCTCGCTGTTCCACCCTGATAGGAGTCCATTCACTACAAGATTATTTTGTGCGTGTTCCGAGATTCCAAGTGGTTTTCCACCACACGCATCTTTCGGCAGATTCTCGCGATGTGGAAGAGAAGCAGCCCTTCTGGCTTTTAGCACTACCAGAGGAGCGGCAACCCCCCCCTCCCAGTCACTCTCTCTCCATCTTGACATTTGGGCAGAGCTACAGGTTGAGTCTGGGGGCCACCAGGGCAAACTCGCGCAGGATGTTGCGAGCCACGTCCACTTTGTTCTGAGCAATCATCAGAGCTCGCTTCACGTCCTCGAACGAGTACCCCTCGCCCATCAGTTTGGCAATCTTGCCGTCCACGCTCTCGTTGGCGGTGTCCAGGCCTTGGTGTTTCCTGACGTCCGGGGGAGGGTTCCGAGGGAAGGGTTTCGGAGGGCGGGCAGGCGCCTGCAAACAGTCTGTAGTGAACAGCAAGAGGGGAGGAGGGGAAAGGAGGTCACTTCTTTAAACTCAGGAAAATGTGCTGAAGAATGACTGGAAAGCTGTGAATCTTAATCTTCCTGGATGATTATATAAGTATTTGATGTCGTTCGGAACTGCAGTGTGGGTGGGGGGGGGGTAAATTAGGCTCCTTCAAGGAAAAAAAGGAAATCGTACCAAAAACAGGAATAATGGGTGTGTTGTACCTAGGGAGGAGGGTAGCTGGTCGTAGTCCTGCGCTGCCCTGGAGAGGGCCTTACAGTTGTCCCTTCTCACCGGAGGGAGGGGGGCTGCACCGCTCAGCATGTCCAACACTGTGTCTGAAACAGGATTTTTTGGAGGGGGAGACAAAGGGGGGGACAAAGTAAAGGAAAAAAATCTAGATGATTCTGAAACAACGGTCCTCCCACAGCCTGCGTAACAGATGTAGTCGCAGGGCTCACCGGTGTGGCTTCCTCCCGATCTCACCCAAACTGGGATCCCCTGGTTTACCACCACAACCTTTATAAACTCTGCTTTAACCAGCCACACTAACACAAAATGTGCTCTTCGATGGTGTGGATGGGCAATATTTATACTGAGGAATTAGTTTTTTAATCAATTCAACAAGGTTATTGAATTTGACATCTCTCATATAACCTGTACTTCACATCAGACTAGGCTCCCTCCAAACCTTGCTACTATGCATTTGGATGAAGTCTTATTAATGACCTCTATGTAAAGGATCAATATACCACTTGTGTTATTGTCAGCCAGCTCACCCGGAGTAAGGAGACAGTGGTCGTGCCCGGAGGCAGGCCTGGGGGGGCGTGACATGGCTGGGGAGGAGGACGAGGACGAAGAGGGGAGGTCTGTGAAGCTGTGTCTGGCAGGCGGAGGGGGAGGAGGTTGTGATGGAGGGTTCTGGTTGAATGGGTCTTCCACTACTGAAAACACAACACAGACGGCAAAATGACTGAGAACACGCTGGGGTTGCATGAGCTCGCGCTAGCAGCAGTTCAACCACCAGGGGGAGACAAACATGTTGCACGGCACCACAGTTGGAGCCACTGTGCTCCTCTCTGAAAGCAACACCTCAGTGGAACTCCAGCACCTGAGGGTCTTGAGGATGCCTGACAAAATCTTGGGAATATACAGTACGTGTTTACATACAGTGCATCCGGAGAGTTGGCCAATCTCTTCACTTTTTCCTGACGTTAATTTACAGTCATATTTCAGAATGGATTAAATTATTTTTTTCCCCTAAACATCTATACACAATACCCCATAAAGATAACTGGAACAAACATTTTTTTTGAAAATATATTAACAATAAAAACAACACAACAAGTATTCAAAAGCCTTTGCCGTGACACTCAAAACTGAGCTCAGGTGCATCTCGTTTCCACTGATCATCCTTGAGATGTTTCTACATCTTGCTTGGAATCCACCTGTGGTAAATTCAGTTGATTGGACATGATTTGGAAAGGCACACACTTGCCTATAAAAGGCCCCACAGCTGACAGTGCATGCCAGAGCACAACCCAAGCCATGTGGTCCAATGAATTGTCTACAGACCTCAGAGACAGGATTGTATCATGGCAGATCTGGGGACGAGTACAGAAAAATGCCTTCAGCATTGAAGGTCCCAACAAACACAGTGGCCTCCATCATCCATCAATGCAAGGAGTTAAAAAATCACCATGACTCTTCCTAGACTTGGCTGCCTAAACTATCGGGGGAGCAGGGCCTTTGTCAGGGAGGTGACCGAGAATCCAGTGGTCCCTCTTACACAGCTAATGCATTGCTCTGTAAAGAGGGGTGAAATTTCCAGACAGACAACCATCTCTGTAGCACTCCACCAATCAGCATTGAGGGGCCAGACGAAAGCGACTCCTCAGTAAAAGCCACGTGGGCCAAAAGGGCATCTGAAGGACCAGGAGAAACAAAATGCTCTGGATTGATGAACAAAGATCAAGCTCTGTGGCCTGAATGTCAAGCATTATGTCTGGAGGCAACAAGGCACCAGTCATCACCTGGCCAAGACCAAGGTGATCTGCAGCTCCACCTTAAGAGGACAGTCCACAGACTGGGGGATGGAGGCAGGGGGAACGAGGTAGATGAATCGAGGCAGGGTAAATGCAAGGATCGGGTCATTGTTACTGTACCTTGAGGAGGGAGCAGGATATCGTAGTCTGAGGGCGTCCGGTTGTGGAAGGGGCAGGTGAGGGCAGGGCGGGGTGCCGCTGAGAGAGACGGGCCCTGCTCCACATGAGCACCTGAGGAACACAGGGGAAGGGTACAGCAACCGGGCAAAGGGAGAGTGGCCGAGGGCTTCCTGATCACTTCCAATACTGTGGTGAACTGCCAAGTGCTGAGCCTTCAGCCTTACCTTGCTCAGGAGGTTTGGAGCTCCTCTCCTCTGATGAGGGATCTAAAGAGCTGGTCTCCAGATTCCTGAGGGACAAAAACATGACTGAATGGAGCAAAACAACAACAAGCAGGAGAAATGTGTACTTATGCTGTGTGAGAGGCATTTAAGAGTTCAAAGTATATGTGATGCTTTCAGACTTCAAGGTGTGATTTCATATAAATACCTATTTATCTGTAATTAACGAAACGCCCGAAGAGACACTTATTTCATGTGTTCCGTGAAGCTGCCTGATGGAATATAACGCTTGGCGTAGAAATGACTGCCATCCCAAAAGGTACGAGGGCGTACTTAATCATTGCAGCTATTCTGCTTTCCTGTCAGAACATGCCTTCTATATCTTACGCGTGATGCGTTAGGGGTTGAGGGCTGCTGGGCATACCTGCTGGGAATGCGGACGGATATACAGACAGGAGGCTGGGCCAGGCACAGGTTGGACGAAGGGATGTGATATTCATCCTCGGAACGCTCGCTCGGCCCTCTCTGCCTGTCCAGACCAAGGTAGATGAAAGGGTTGAGGTGTCTGGGAAGATGGATGGGGGGGGGAGGGGTGGAGGGGGGGGAGGGGGTTACACTACACAGGCCAGTCAACACTGACACATCAGGAACTGTTTGTAGTTGAACAATGGGCATTAAAAAAAACAATGTTTTGAAGCACAACACCCTCAGTTTCCCCATAGTAGCCACATATTATATGATCCCATATTATATTTACTTAAAAGCTGTGTTTTGACATCAAATCAATGAGTTTGTGGATCTCTCGCCACAAGATCATAAACATTTAATAATACTTTTTCATTAAAATAATGAATAATTAACCTTCTGCTACAGTCTTAGAGAGATACTCTGAAAGTCCACTAGAGGGCAAAAGTTGATTTTTGAACAAAAAAAACAAAGTAATTCATCACCCGGGTACTACTTAAGCTCTCTGCGTTAAAAAGACAAAAGAAGACAAGACCACTGGTCAGGGGAAAACTGTATCAAACATGCGCATCCAAGCATTTGCATCTGCATGCGTGTGTGCGTGTGGCCCTAATCACAAAGGAGCCAGTGTACTCTGGACAGACCAGTGTGGTCTAGGCAGGGAGCAGATGTGAAGGAAGGAGGGGGGGGAAGGAAGAAAGCAAGTTGTGGGGTCCTCACCCCTTGTCTCTTCCCGCTTGCCCCCTTCCTCCCTCATTTCCTTCATCCCTCCCTCCCTTTCTTCCCCCCCTGTATCTTTCTCTTCCTCCCTCCCCTCTGTATCCCTGCCCTCTCTCTGTCACTCCCTCTCTCACTCCTTCCCTCCTCCTCTTACCTTCCCTTCCTGTATCCCTCCCTCCCACTATCGACTGCTTGCGGTACACATCAGCTGCTGGGCGCTCCTAATCTAATCTCTCTGGGAGGGTAAAAGGGTTTCAGACTCACACAGCAGTGGCCATTGAGAGCACTCTCGCCCCCAAGGCATCCGTGTTGGGGCAAGGCCATGTGCACACAACTACTGTACATCATGAAAATGTGCGCGCGTGTGTATAGGGAAATAGATTTCCTGCCTTCTCAGGAGGAAGCAGAGCGGATGTTATCACTCAAACATCTACATGTTGATTCTAGATCATTCGTATGAAAGGATGGTGCAGGGCAAGGAGGATCTCTGTTCAACTCCAAAAGGTCCGAATGCGGTCTGGATGTGTCACTAGCCTTACGGGCAACTACAAACTAACAGCTTTTGACATGGCCTGCAGGATGGCCCGTCATATCCTGCTTCCTGTTTGGATACTTCCCGTGCTTGGGTATATAAAACGTGTGTGTGTGTGTGTGTATGTGGAGCCCCTCAGGGGCCTGCGGTGTGATGTCATGGCCACACGTGTCCAAACAAGGCTGGGGTATTTCAATTTGGACTCGGCGCATCCAGGGGGCTTGTCATAACAAGTCGGTGTGTAGGCCGCCTTCTGACGCAGGACAGCTCTGAGCGGAGAGGGGCATTCCTGTCTTCCCGTGGGTCTTGTGTAGTAGTACAGACTCATTTGTGGCCATTGGTTGTGGCTAGGTGTTTGGCAGCAAGTATGTACACACATGTACACACTGTGTACATGTGTGGTCATATGTGTATATATGTGAGTGCGTGTGTGTGTTTGTATAGTAGAGACTCACTTGTGGCTATTGGCGAGGGCGGGTGGGTGAGGAGAATGCCTGAGAGGAGGGATGTCATACTCGTCGGAGGCCTGGAGGCCGTTTGTGTAGGGCTGTGAACACATACACACGCTGTTATTAGAATAGAACACTTTTTTATGTTCAACTTAGTTAAGCAAGAGTAATACTAACTTTTGGCTTTATGGATCGGGCCACTGAATCAAAATAAAGCGAGACAGTCATTAACAAATGACTGACTTGCCCATCCGTTATTTTTTACCAAACCATTATCGTCCTGAGCAGATATTGTTTTTCCAAAGCACAGAAACCAGTTTTAGCTCTGTACCCAGTGCCTACCTCACCACACACATGTCATTTTTCTGGCATTTCCTATGGTCATCTGAGAGGTGTATAAATCTGGTCAGTGGCGGTTGAGGTTAATCATTGGCATGCTTCTCTATAAAGACATGTGTGTGTTATGGCTCGGTAGTCTCTCGTTCTCTCAAACTACAAGGTACAATGTAATTTCATAGCTAACGCGGTTTTGGCTTCCTATTATCTTCTGACCAGATCTTACAACAAATGGAGACAAGGAGGACAGAGAAATTGATTTGACCTTGACCTCTGACTCTCTCTAAAGAGGCTTGGCTTCACAGGCTCACACGACTCAGACAGACAGGTCAATGTCCTTTACCACGAAAAGGAGTGGCCGTTTCAAAAGGACTCAAACGTTGTTTGATTAAAGTGCTGTGATATTTGGGTAGGTGTATAGGGAATGTGCTAGCCTGTCACAGATGAGGAGAACTGTGGAGAGCTACGTCAGTGAGGTGAGACCTGCCAGAATCAAGGTGAGAGCAAAGTTTGGAGGGGGAGGGGTGGCAAGAGGGAACGTGACAGGCAGATGTTTTCCATGGTAGAGATTAGGGTTAATCCCAAAGCAAAATAATCCATAACTACTGAGCACATTGAGGCGGCACAGACACAGATTAGCTGGCAGCCCATCTTATTTTACAGGTTGCAGTCCAATTTGAGTTTCATGTGGAAGATAAAAGTATGTGGTTTGGTAGTGGATATTTTAAGTGACTAACTCCTATTTTATCCATATACATAAATGAAATGGTATATCTGTGCTTTACCAAATTTGGATTAAAATGTAAATAATAAATGTATAAATTAGGCCACCACAGAACACAACAGCTTTACTGCACCTCGGCACTGAGTCTAGAAACATCTACAACTAGCCTGGAGGTAAGGCACACCTTTCTACCCAAATATTTTACGTATACTTTATTGTATAATATTATAGAATACTCTTTTCTTGTTTGGTCTTTTGATGGTGGTAAAGTGCACTGTTTAACATATCCAAAATGGATCACACATATGATATTTGTCATCCTATCTCGCCATAGATCTAAATGCAAATGTGAACGCTACCCAACTTCCGATTGAAATACCAACTAGCCCAAAATGTTTTCTCAAAAAGGGCCAAATCTTTTAAGTTCAAATAGGAGTTGTCATTTTTGGCATATTTACATGACGTAATATCCGCATGACATTAAGTAAAAAAAATATAAAAAATCTAAACATAAATAATAAAATCAGAAAGTTCACTTGCGTTATCTGTGGAACGTCCAATTTAAGATAATGTCAAAACTTTAGTAGGTACTAGGTTAGGGGATGAGGCCTGAATACCCAATATATGGTTCCTCCCCTGTTGAGCACTCTGAGGATGACGCTATTGTCACTCAACCACAAACCCTCTTTCACGTCTACATTGCACTTGTTTACTCAGTGTTCCATTTGTTTATTCAGTGTTTTCCTTGAAATTGGCACGCGTTCATGTATAAAAAGTGGAAAAATAACCATGATTTAGTCATTCTGCTAGCTTTACCAAGTCACAACAAGACTTCTGTCGGAGGGCTCAGGAAAATGCGCTCAACCTACGCACCCAGTCCACAACAGTCACTCTTCTAGTCGTCACTGCAGCAAATGGCCAGACTGATACAGAGCAGACTGCCAAAATTCTCTGCCAACAAGAGTGTAAATTAGCCTGGTGTTGCTAAGTTACAGGTTTGTTTTGTATTTTTACCCTGAAAAGTATTTTCTAGGTGCACTTACACGAGTAGAGGACTCGTGTAAAACTGATGCTGAAAGGAGGACGCCCTTCAAGTGACTACATTCAACACCATCTGACTAAACATGCATTCTTGCATTTATGTGAACACTTGACATACTGGTAGAATTGGTTGTCTTTTGTTGTACTATAATTTGGGTCCACTTGATTCACTCTCCCAAGCCCTATTCAATCCAGAGAACATTCCCACAAAAGCCTCCATGCAGCCTTAACAACCGCGCCTTCAGGGAACTGTGCAAGACCATAACCCTGACCCTCACTAACCCTGCTGTCAGCAAGGCCATCCATCCTGGGGTGCGGCCTGCCACCCCCAGCTTCCATCGAGTGGCAGCTGAGGGGTCTTCCATTGAGGTGTGAGGGGGCCGGGCGAGCCATCTGGGGCGAGCGCTCGGCCCCGCCCCTGTGGGGGTCTGCCAGGGGGCTGTCTCTGGGACACCAGGAGTCAAGGGGCAGCTGGGGCTCGGAGGGCAGGCCTGTGACGGAGGGGGAGGAGGAGGGGAGGTGGTGCGGTAGCCAAGACAGACGGCCGTCCGGTGGGATAGGTGGGGGGCGCTCAGGGGGCGGAGGGGGCGGGGGGTCCCTCTGTGGCGGGGGAGGGGCGGGTAGAGGCTTCTCCTGCTTCCGGGCCATCCCTGGAGAAGACTGAGGGGGGGAAAAAGAGAGAGATGTATGCTTACATTAACACAACTAGGCATGGGAGAAGTACATCACTGTATTTGAGAGGAATCTGACTACAAGTCCTCGGAACAAAGTTCCGACCTCCCACCCGCCACACACCTTGGGGGAGGCAGTAGGGCTGCCAGAGGGGGAGCGGATGACGCCCTTTTGGATGAGGTCGAGGCGCGGAGGAACTGGGGGCAGGCTTAGGTGCTGGATACTCAACACCTCGCCGTGGGTCTTCTTTCGCTGACTCACAGGGGAGGAGTTAGGTGACATCACCGGAGAGTTCTGACGCTCTGCGCACTGCTGGTGGCAGAAACAGGACAGAGGTGTTTGTGAGAGAAATACATATCTGTACATCACACACAAGTAAAGACAGTTTGGGGGTATGTACAACTGGGATAATATACAGCAAAGTTGGTCATTATTTTGTGGTAAGTGCACTTAAAATCTATTTTGTCTGATGCTGGAAACAGCCTCAGCATGTCTTAAATAAACTACAAAAAAAAACAATTTATCTTTTTCCTCTCCTGTTTCTATAGCTGAAAATTTAAGCGGCTTTGCCACTGAGTAACCTTTTGAAAGATCTCTCAATTTCCTGTTTAAAAGATTAAAATAGACGTCCAAGCCAAGCAAGAGTTAACCCTCTGAGTCGGTAAAGATTGCAAAGTGGCACCACACAGAGCATCTTGGAAAGCTCCGCAACACAAAAGGGTACACTACATCTCAAGTCCCATGGCCCCAGCAGCAGTGTAGACCCAGTTACAGCCAGTCCCCAGACTGAACGGAAGCATGATAAGCATCATCTAATTTCCTGATTTTATTTGAAGTCGTCTCCTTTCATCTTTAAATTTCAGGCTAAACTTGGATATATTCGGATATTGATGCCTAAGTGCTCATGACGAAACTGAGTTCAAACTACTGAACTGTCCATTTAACACAAAAGTAATACTAGTAAACTGTTCCTTTATTGTGTGTGCTTGGGTGTGATTGCCAGAGGCAATAAATAATCACATAATAATTCAAGAATGAAGTTCAATGTACTACAAAACAACATTTTAGTCTTGTCTGTACAGCACTTTGGTCAACTTGGGTTGTTTCAAATGTGATTTATATTTACACATTTCCATTGTATCGTAAATAGCAACTTTCATACATTGCAATGTGAAGTATTCAGAATAGGACCATATTATTCTACAGTATAGTAGCGTTGTCACGATACAAAAATTGGCTTCATACCAATACTACGTATTTAGTATCACCATTCTCTAAAAACAATACTGGATATCTCAAACAGATGCAAACAGCAATCAACAAGGGTTGAATTAACATCCACAATGACACTGACTCTACCAAGAGGCCTTTTTCACTTCGACGTTACTCCATCAAGACAACTTTTTTGCCAAAGGCATTATGTTCAAGTTTTATTTACAATGTCAGTGGCCTTTATTATTCGTTCGTTCTGTCTGAGCCACCTAACATGTAGCAAGGTTGTACCTCTACATGCTACATAGCTGGTGGCTATTTAAAAAAGCACATCTTAAAATGTGTCCCGAGAAATCACATGTGCTTGCTTCACATGCTATTCACGATGCAGAAAAGTGTAGGCCTGACATAGAGAATTTCACCTTCCTATGAGCTGGCTAGCTTTTTTGCTAAGCTTGCTTTTTGTACTAGCGTGTATGTTTGCCACTTCTTGGCAGGATAAGAAGTATTTCCTCCCTTGCACGACACGTTTTACAGCATCTTTTACAAATAGCCTTCATTATGTCCTTGGGTTTGCTATTAGCGTTGAAACTGTAGACAAGATACTGAACGCTGGGAAATTCTAATACTAAACTTTTGAAACCAAAAACTATTAAAGTACAGAAATTCTGGTACACCGTGAAACACAAAATATTTGTACTAGATCTATATAATACTACTGTATTCCTATACTATTAGCAGGAGTTTGTTCAGAAGACCTTTCTGATGGAGGCCAGCCCATTCATGAGCAGACAGTCCTCCCGGTCCTCGTCCTCATCCAGGTCCATCAGTGGAGAGCTGAAATGATCCAGGAAGAAGCACTTGGCTCCCTCATGCCGTGGGTCGAAGGGGTCCACAATGATGGGCTCCGTGCCTTTGATCTCGCAACGGCAGAAAGGACAGCCCTGGCCATCGGACTCCTGCCACACACACACACACACACACACACACACACACATGCATGTACACTTAAGTTAACACATTTCATGTGGCCACATACGCGCACACACACAATAAGACAAGTTGACACAAGAACATCTCTCGACACACATCTCAATCGAATGTAGCTACGCGTCTACAACCTGCTGTATTCACACACACACACACACACACACACCACAGCTGGCAGTGACATTTATAACCATGATTCAAGACCAGCTTTGGTGGGTAATATCTCATGAACATGGACATGTTGCAATAGCACTTTAAAGCCCTGGGCAGCAAACTAAAGCAATACAAGCAAGCAGTGGACATCTGGAACACATATGGTTTTAATTGGACAAAATCTACTAGGCTTTTGTACCATCTCCCCCCTACACACTTCATCAGACTGAACTGAATGCGTGCACACACATGGAAAAAAAGACTGTCTCCTGTCAACCGTCTATGCCCCCCTCCCCTCCCCCCAACCACCACACCACCCCAGATTCCACATGGCAGCACTGTCAAGCGGGGGCCACGAACAAATAAATCTAAGACCAAAGAAACGTGCCTCCCTCTCTTTCGTTCACCTCCGCCAATCAGAGTGGCAGGCCCAGGACAGGGTTGGGGTGTGTGTGTGGGAGAGGGGGGGCAGGAGGATGGAAGGGGACGAGGGATACTTAGGAAGAACAAAGGCAGCGATCAAGGCAGCCATCTGGATTGGGGACTCACAGCGGAGGCATCAAAGGCAGTTTTGGAAACCTTATCCTAATTAGACTGATGGAGGGGCTCTCTGACATGGCAGAAACCGTACTTCCAAGCAAAAATGAACAAGCGCGCATGCAACCAATACAAAGACAAACACACACTCCTATCTTCTAAAGATACAGATCTTTGCCTGACAAGAGTTTGTATCAATGAGGCCAGGCACAGTAACACACACATACTTTGTGTATTACTCATAATCGACGCAACCAGGCCAGCCCAACACACCGGTGGCAACGTGACTGTCTCCTACTGTTCTTTTGAGAACTGCATCTCTCCCTTAAACAGATTAGCATAAGCTGTCTTGTCCCCCCCGTGTGCCTTGGGTCAGATCCGGCCGGCACTCTCAATGTTTCCTCTGACACCTTAGTATCAGAATAAAACTGGGTTTCAGTTACCAGGATGTGGTTCCAGAAAGCAGACACGCGGCTGGGTTCCTTTACCAGATGGTGTTTGTTGAGTAATGCTGAGTTGAGAAAGGAACCCTCTGACTCAAATGAACCTATTTGAAAGTGGTGAACATCAAACACACACACACCAAAGTATGAGGGTCCCCCTGTGTGAATCACACACACATACTCCGCACATCACTGCGCTGAAATATACATACGCAAAGTTGTCAAAACAGGAAGGGTGACAAACACACAATGGCAGTGTGGGTTTCTAACAAACGATGGCTTCTGCACGATGCAAATGGGTGTCTGGAGGACACGGAGGTCTGGGTGTGCAAGTTCCAGTAAGTCAGACGAACAATTTGCAGTGCCGATTGTGTCACAGTGCTTTACCGAAGATAAATATGCTGTGGCATCGCATGCACAAACACACTGTCTCCATCAGACACACACCTAATCTGATCTATACGTTTCCAGGGGAGAAGCTAGCCTAGATGTCCCTCTGTGGGTGGAGACAGCAAGGGAAATTCTGGCACTGATAATAATGAGTCATTAGGTTGGTAATTACAAACATACACACGCTACTGGCAACGTAGCATCTGACACATGGTTAGGAGACATACAAACTCATTGTGCATGCCGACATAGGCAGTAAGCCCCCCCCCGCCCCCCCTCACCACACACACACACACACACACACACACACAGCTGTCACTAGCCCTACTGCCGTGTGAGATACGGATGTTTGATCGGGACAGAGGCAAGGACACAGAGGGAGGGTAAAGAGATTAAGGAAATTGAGGGAGGAGTATGTGAAAAACAAGAAAAAGTGGATAAGAGGAAGAAGGAGATAAATAGAGCAGGAGAGAGAGGAAGAGGGAAACAGAGAGTAGAGATAAGGAGCGGGAGAAAGAGAGAGAAAGAAAGCAGATATCAAAAGAGAGAGATGAACAGAGCAAGATAGAGGATGAAAGGAGACAGAGGAAGGTGAGATGGAGAGGGGCATGAGAGGGAGAGAAAGAGGAGGACGAGAGCTGGAGAGGTAGAAAGGAACCAGAGAGAGACTTGAGAGATAGACAACAAGAAGATCAGCAAGGAGGATGGAGAGAAGGGAAGAGACAGGAAGAGAGATAGGATGTGGGGACAGAGAAAGGAGCCATGTAGAGTAGAGAGAGGGTGACCAGCAGTACCTGCCACGCCGTCAGACAGGAAGTGCACATCAGGTGTCCGCATGGCTCGATCTTCACGTCCTTGTCGTTCTCTGCGCAGATCTTACACAGCTGGAAGGTGGAGCCCATTTCACAGTACAGTTCATACTGCTCCTGTAAAGCCAGGCACACAGGGTCAGCTTACGCTCACTGAAACACATACATATACAGAGAAATGCTATTCCACCATACAAATATTTGATAAACTCTCAACTCTCAAACACACACACACACACACTGACCTGTGTGACTTTAATGTGGTCATGAGGAGTAGGTTCACACAAGCCTGTGAGGTCTGGGTTGTAACTGCGTCCGTCAGGAAACAAATAACTGGCAATGAACGGAAACGATATAGGACAAATTTGATCAAATGGGTGTTAGTGAGTCTTATACACGCCCTATATCCTATGCAACCCTGAGAGGGCTAGACTAAACTAGACAACCGAAGATGAATCGCAGAGAGACCGAAGTGGAAGCTTGACGCTATTACTTAAACCCTTCCGACTCGCTCACATCTCCAGAAGCCTGACAGCAGCCGAGGAAAGATTAGGGCCGGTGTGCCTAGCAGGACACACGCAGACAGGGGAGCTAATGTACTTTCATGCGTTATTGCACTCCGGGCCGTCTCCTCTTGAGAGGCGACCGTGGAGCAGCACCTTTCCTCGCCTGCCCAGCGTACTGCCTGGCAAGCCAGTCACTCAAGCGTGTGAGGGAAGGTCTTGTTAGATCTGTGTACAGGGTTTTAGGCAACTGGCCCAGAGCGGTTTCAACAAGCTCAGGGTGAGAGGGAGGCATGAGAGTTTGGATTATTTTGTAAAGGATAGACCCCCCCCCCCACACACACACCTTTCATGCTGAAATTCCTCAGCCATCATTACAGGTATATAACACACAGCCCTCATTACAGGCATATACTGCAGAGCCCTCATTACAGGTATATAACGCAGAGCCCTCATCACACCTCACTTAGTGACTCCTTTGACAGGTCTATACAAAGTCAATACCATGACAGCCTGTATAGAGAGACAAAGAGAGAGACAGAGAGAGAGAGAGAGAGAGAGACAGAGACAGAGACAGAGAGAGACAGAGAGAGACAGAGAGAGAGAGAATCGTTCACAGCCTCCACTTACAATCCCTCCCTGCAGCCGTCGATGAGGGCCTGGAAGAGGGGCTTGTTGTGGGGGATGGTTTGCAGGATGTTGCTGTCGTTAGTGACGTAGCCGATTGCCCACTGGCCCAGTCGGGTGCAGCTCAGTCTGAAGATGTAGCTGGAAGGCACACACATACATATTGAAGGCACGTAAACCATACACAGACAAAAAGGAAACTCAACTTGTGACAAGGAGGGCCGGACAGAGTACAGAATTTTGAACACTACTTAACAAAACCCAGACAATCTTTCAATCCCGAATCCCGTCATGCTACATAACAGAATGCCTTAGGAGACACTTTAAAGACAACATATAGGGCCTTGTCCATGAGTTCATGGGCAACCGTGTCCCACATAAACTCACACGTCAACAAGTGTGCGTTCACCTAGCAATCACACACATCAGAGGCAGCCTTCTTTGCAGAGTTTGACTTAAAACTGGCACAGGTACGTCTAGATTGAAGCAAATGCAATACCCACTGAAAAACAGGCTTCTTTCATTCTGTTATGTGTTATTTCAGCCATGGCAAACCAGCCACAATCTATACCCTCGTTTATCACCATCCAAGCCCCAATCGACTGAAAACTGCCTTACTTCGTCTAGGCCTGGACGTGCTGGCCCACACCAAACTGAAGTGTTTTTGTTCTGGGGAGGTGGGGACTGTGCTCTGGTGGCTGGGGCTTAGGTCGCATGATCGTCATCTGAAGAGTGTTTTAAGACTCTTAGGTAGATCAAGGGTTTGTAGGTAAGAGCATTGTTATTTTGAGTGGTGTAAAGACTTTCGCGTACAGATGTCCCACAGACAACTGTATGTGAAGTCCAGGTGCTTGTATGTCTATCTGTCAACGTATCAATCGACCTATCCATTTCATATGTGAAGAGTAAGGTTGTTTCTGGCAGTTAATATTTGCTGTGATGTCTGTGTGTGTGTTGAGGGATGAGGTGGGAGCATGTAGCAGCTCATCCAGGATGACGTGCCCTCCCACACACACAGCTGTATCGGCTGCGTTCAGGAGATTGGTATTTGCATGCAGTGATTCACGGGGGATGATCAGGCTCGACCACCCACTGTCCTTCTCTCTCCTCCCCCCTCTCTGGTTGAGACCCTGGGCTCTGAGCATGACCAATCTAAAACGACACACACATAGATGCTAGCTAAAGTGTATACAAAAAAGGTGTACCACGCAGCATTTTCAGACGTGTATTGTGTACACACCAGAATACACAAAAACACAGGGGGGAAAGGGCTGCCCCCTCCCTCAACCCCCTCTCCTTCCTAACCCCCTAAACTCCCCCAGCCCCTCAGGTCCCTCACCCCTTAAGCTCTCTCACCCCCCTCATCTCTCTCACCCCCTCATCTCTCTCACCCTCTCAGCTCCTTCACCCCCTAAGCTCCCTCACTTACCTTCACCCCCTAAGCTCCCCCAGCCCCTCAGGTCCCTCACCTCGCTCACCCCCTCATCTCTCTCACTCCCTCAGCTCCCTCGCCCCCTTAGCTCCCTCACCCCTCATCTCCCTCACCCCTCAGCTCCTTCACCCCTCAAGCTCCTTCACCCCCTCAGCTCCCTCACCCCCCTCACCCCCTAATCTTCCTCTCCCCCTAAACTCCCTCACCCCCTAACCCTCTAACTCCCTCACCCCTTAAACTCCTTCAACCCCTAAGCTTCCTCACCCTCCTAACTCACTCAGCTAGCTCCCTCATCCCCTAAGATCCCGCACCTCAATCACCCCCTCATCTCCCCAAGTCCCTCCTCGATGCCCGTCCCTCTCTCAGCCTCACCCTTGCCTCCTCTGCACCAGAGGTTGCAGAGGAGCTAATCCCAGAGCAGCAATCCTGGCCCTCTCAAAGCTTCTGGGATCCTGGACCCAGTGGCACGGCCAGGCTACAACACCACAGTAGCCTGCTTTCACGTTAGCTTAATCAGCTAATCTGACCATGGGGGGAGGAGTTGTGGGCCAAAGTATTTTATAACACTAGCTGAAAGCCTCCCACCTTGTGCCTGGCGAGGCTGAGAGAGCTGAAGCAGAGACAGACTGCATTTTGGTTTTGCTTGTTTTCCATTGGTTGTCACCCTTACTCAGAAAGATTGGACCTGTCTGATTGATGCTGGCCCCGTGTCAATGATAACCTGCTGATATAGGCTAGATCTTGGTTTAATCCATCTCCATGCCCAGATACTGAATGACATAGTCCGTTTCAATTAGCAATCAGAGATTGGAATTCCCTTCCCTTCCCATCGCAAGAACACAAGAACATAGAGACACAACCCACCAGTCTACTCCACACACACACACAGACACACACACAGACACACACACAGACACACACACAGACACACACACAGACACACACACAGACACACACACACACACTGAGCATGACCAATCTAAAACGACACACACATAGATGCTAGCTAAAGTGTATACAAAAAAGGTGTACCACGCAGCATTTTCAGACGTGTATTGTGTACACACCAGAATACACAAAAACACAGGGGGAAAGGTGCTCCTCCCCCTCCTCAACCCCCCTCCTTCCTAACCCCCTAAACTCCCCCAGCCCCTCAGGTCCCTCACCCCTTAAGCTCTCTCTCACCCCCCTCCATCTCTCTCACCCCCCTCATCTCTCTCACCCTCTCAGCTCCTTCACCCCCTAAGCTCCCTCACTTACCTTCACCCCCTAAGCTCCCCCAGCCCCTCAGGTCCCCTCACCTCGCTCACTCCCTCATCTCTCTCACTCCCTCAGCTCCCTCGCCCCCTTAGCTCCCTCACCCCTCATCTCCCTCACCCCTCAGCTCCTTCACCCCTCCAAGCTCCTCACCCCCTCAAGCTCCCTCACCCCCCTTCACCCCCTAATCTCCTCTCCCCCCTAAACTCTCTCTCACCCCCTAACCCTCTAACTCCCTCACCCCTTAAACTCCTTCAACCCCTAAGCTTCCTCACCCTCCTAACTCACTCAGCTAGCTCCCTCATCCCCTAAGATCCCGCACCTCAATCACCCCCTCATCTCCCCAAGTCCCTCCTCGATGCCCGTCCCTCTCTCAGCCTCACCCTTGCCTCCTCTGCACCAGAGGTTGCAGAGGAGCTAATCCCAGAGCAGCAATCCTGGCCCTCTCAAAGCTTCTGGGATCCTGGACCCAGTGGCACGGCCAGGCTACAACACCACAGTAGCCTGCTTTCACGTTAGCTTAATCAGCTAATCTGACCATGGGGGGAGGAGTTGTGGGCCAAAGTATTTTATAACACTAGCTGAAAGCCTCCCACCTTGTGCCTGGCGAGGCTGAGAGAGCTGAAGCAGAGACAGACTGCATTTTGGTTTTGCTTGTTTTCCATTGGTTGTCACCCTTACTCAGAAAGATTGGACCTGTCTGATTGATGCTGGCCCCGTGTCAATGATAACCTGCTGATATAGGCTAGATCTTGGTTTAATCCATCTCCATGCCCAGATACTGAATGACATAGTCCGTTTCAATTAGCAATCAGAGATTGGAATTCCCTTCCCTTCCCATCGCAAGAACACAAGAACATAGAGACACAACCCACCAGTCACTCACACACAACACACAAACACAAGACACACACACACACACACAGACACACACACAGACACACACACAGACACACACACACACACACACACACACACACACACACACACAAATCTAGTGCTTACCTGCCGGGTTTGTTGATGTACTTATGTAGCCGGGCTTTGACCTCGTCGTAGGTTAAGAAGGCCATGTAGCCTGGGTGGGTCACTGCCAGAAAGTTCCAGTTCCTCAGTATGGAGCCCCAGGGCTGGTGGAGATGAGACACACACACGCGCACACACAAACGCTATCATTCTTTTATCTGGAAAAAGTGAGATCGCAACAAAGGTTTCTCACTCTTTACAAATGACTTCACACACACTTTTGGCCAGGAGTAGTAAAACATATTGTCTTTGTCGTGTCTCCTAGTCTGACAGTGATTGATGAGGCTCAGCTAAACACGGAAGGTTCCATGTCCTTAAACAGTCACTGCCGCTGGGCATACAGACAGATTCTAACTATCTCAAGAGCAGTTTTGGAGGGAGCCAGGAAAGAATCTAATTATTGATAATGGAGTACAGGGAATTGCTGTGCAAGCTCCTTTTTTAAAGGAAAACATAATTCTTCATTGAAAAAGACAAAATGTAACTCCCTGTCAAGGTTGAGTGAATTACATGTAACTCTGGAAATAGTTTTAATAGCCGCTGGAACGCCAAGTGAGGTGTCCGTTTTCAGTTCATCTGGCGACAGGGACTGAAAACTTAAACGATCAAGAGCAAAATAGTGGCAGAGATCGAAGCATGCATTCATGGGTGTGTGTGCATGTGTGTGTGGGGGGAGGGGGGGGGTGAGAGAGAATGACTCAACAACAATAGGTGTAGATGAGTAACAACCAATTCAGCCAAGACACTCCCGTGATTGATTTCACTATTTATTCCTATACGTGAAAATCAGATTGACTGTTGTTGGATCAGATGAACAAGGTGGAAGTGCAGTGGAATTTCCCAATGGGGAGAGACAACATGGGGAAGAAGGGGATGGTAAAGAGTGCCAGCAGCACATAACAGTAAAGTAATCAAGGGTGTGTGTGCATGTATGTGTGTGACTTTGCAGTGTCGCTGACCCATGAGCTGAGTACACGGAGATGACACACACTGCCTCAGTGTCATGTCTGATCTAGGCTTTGCTCATATGTTAATACTTACAGAGCACACACTATACTCCTTTCTACACACACAAACCCCAAATCCCCTTTTTGTTTACATCCACTGACGAGGAGAGGAGTTTGTTTAGTGTTACTCTGTGACACTATGCGTTGTCAAGTAGCAATTCGTCGGCTTGTTTTCTTAACAGTGGGCTCTAGGCCCCTCAGAGTGAGTCAGCTCAGCCCACACTGATCCTCCCACCCAGCACACTGCCAGGAAACAGCATGGTCTCAAATCATGGGGCTAGCCTGTGGGCAGGGCGTGGGTGGGTGTCATACCCTGGGACAAAGCCAGGGTATCAGCTGGGCATGAGCTGAGGTGGTTGGTTTGGGAAGGAGAAGGGTTAGAGTCTCCCTTCTTTTGGAGTCTGTGACAGAAAGAAATGTACTGCCGGACTCCGGTACAGATGTTTGTTTGATCTTTTTTTCCCCCCGTCTCGACCCACAGTGACACGAGCACTCTTGAAACTGACACTGGCTGTCCCTTCCTCCAAGCATGGGTGTACCTATTACTCATCCACCCCCCTTCCCACACACACACACACACACACACACACACCCACAACTCTATTCGCATACAAATTCTCGCTCTAATGAGATGGCCACAAGCCATGCCAGGGTTCAAACTCCATGCATCATGGTCACATTCCAAAAATCCTACTCAGTCTGGTACAGTAATGTCTGAATGAGCCTAAATCAAGTACGCAACTCACATGCAGAAGTGTGTTGACATTTACTGTGTTCTCAACCTAAACATATTAAAACTACACTTTGTGATAAGCCTACATCTTACTTGACATACTTCGGATACAATGCTGACTATGTATCATCTGATACTGGCTTATGTGGTTTGCAGGGCTGGATGAGACTGCAAAAAGCCTGCAGGGGGCTTGATATAACACGCAGGGTGAACAGTAACACGATAGCTTGGTTTTCTTCTCACAACATCATGTAGCGTGGTTGTGATACCATTAGAACATTTTTATGTAAAAGGGCCTATGTAGTCTGAAACACACACACGATTCAAGTGGTATCGGCTCTTCTCACATCTTCTGGCATATCTTGGACACTAACTAACATGGGGGGAGGGGTCTCGTCACCTCTAGAACAGGGAGCTTTGGCGGTCTGTCTCTACTCAGACTGGCTATCCAGAGGAGGAGCATGACCGAGGAGTGGATAACTCCCCCAGACTCAATAGTAGGGACGAGGGGTGGATAACTCCCCCAGACTCAATAGTAGGGACGAGGGGTGGATAACTCCCCCAGACTCAATAGTAGGGACGAGAGGTGGATAACTCCCCCAGACTCAATAGTAGGGACAAGGGGTGGATAACTCCACCAGACTCAATAGTAGGGACAAGGGGTGGATAACTCCACCAGACTTAATAGCAGGGACAAGGGGTGGATAACTCCACCAGACTTAATAGCAGGGACAAGGGGTGGATAACTCCACCAGACTTAATAGCAGGGACATGGGGAGGGGCGAGGTCAACTCTGAATGCGACCTTGACAGATGCCAGGTGTGATTGTTTGTCTGTTCAGTGGGATGATAACTTTCATTCTTGTACCCTCAAGGACAACCCTAAGGCACATACCACCAACTATTGGGATAGGTCATGTGGGAAGCTTACCTGGAAGAGCCTGGTGAATATATCAAACTCGAACACTGAGATGTAGTCGTTGCAGGTGAGGTCGATGGTGGATTTAAGGGCCATGGCTTCGAGGCCAGAGCTGATGAGATGCACTTCATGAAGGTACTGTCGGAATACTTTCCATGGCACGATCGTCCTGCCGGAAGACAAAAGAGGGGATCAATTATGTGAGAACGACAATGTGATTATTAACAGCACCACTTCTTGATGAGCTGGCTTGTGACAATACGTCACTTCATTTCACTTTTCTGGAACAAGACTTGGGCTGAATGTTGTTACTCTTTCTGAAAAGTCTAACTTGGGCTATCAAAAGTGATCCTAGAACTAGCCTGCTCTAGTAAATTGCATTCTAAAGTTGGAATAGTAAAAAAAAAAAGAATGGAAAAAGTGATCAATAATTTTTGTCCATTTGTATTTTTGGAAAAAAAATCCATTA
Source organism: Plecoglossus altivelis (assembly GCA_036571765.1). Lineage (NCBI taxonomy): Eukaryota > Metazoa > Chordata > Actinopteri > Osmeriformes > Plecoglossidae > Plecoglossus > Plecoglossus altivelis. The sequence goes on from BROE01000019.1 coordinate 1,013,915, forward strand.
CACTGTCTATACAGATGGAGATACATGTCAGGCACTTCAACAAAAACCTTATCACAGGCAATACCTTCCTCAGCATAGCCACCCACTTGCACCAAACCTTAACAGCAACAGTTCTCAGTACTGAGTACTGCATAAAAAGTTCAGTTTGTGATTTTGATGATAGGCTTGTCATGGCTAGATCTCCCGGAAAGGCCTTATGTTGGACCTAGAATGTAACCCGTCTTAGCATTGTCAGACAACCACTTTTATAGAAACCACTGACCATTAATAATGAGCTGACAATATATACCAGGAACTATAAATGTGACACAACCACAACCGTGTAACCAGATGAATATCCTGTTGACTTCAAACTGTCTGTCTACCAAACACTCGAGGAGGCATGGAACAGAAATGCACGAGGGGCCAAGTTCGGTATTCTCAAAAACCTCCACAAAACAAGCAGGTTGTCTACGATGGAAGCTCCATTGCTCCACTTATAAATGTATGTCAAACAATATTATGCAAAACAGGAGTTTACAAGATGTCTTTGCAAATGGACATCTCTTGGACAGAGAAGGGTTTTCTCATAACAATTGAGCGTCCAATTTTAACCTCCACCTCTAATTCTGACTGAGGCCTAAGTGGCAGACGAATCCAGCGAATGTTATGAGTCTAATGATACTTCATGGTTTATAGAGTATACACACTTCTTCAGTCACTGCTACATAGCATTGTATAGCTAGTAAACCGTTTACATACATTGGTATCTCTAAAGATGAGGAGCAATTGCAATTAATGACAATCACTTAAAGTGAGCGTGATTTCTGTTGACTAGGCAGTCATCGATAAAACCCGATCACAATTCATGTAAAAAAAGCCTCTGATCCAAGTTGGCTTCCTTTTGGGGCTTTTTAACTGCAGATGTGCCGTTTTTCATCACACATACACAAGTTCTACATCTCCACAGTTCAATTCAGTGACCAAGCCTCACAGGTGAGACTAATCTAAACATGAAAGCAGTACCACATATTTATTTCACAAAATCCTGATTCAATTATAACTGTATAAGTCATCCTGAGTTACATCCCCCACTGCATGTTTCCTGTGTGAGAACGTGTGTGTGTTCCTTAAAATGAGGTACCTAACTATTGGGGCCATGTGGTTACATTGTAACTTTAACAAGAGTTGTGTGAAAAACAGATGACCTTCTTGTCATACCCATGATTAAACGGTATTTCTCACACAGGAAACAACATCAATAATGAGAACTGATGTGCTTTTCTTATGTGTTTATGTGCGACCAGCGGTAAGCTGATGTAATGTTCGGTTCCTGGCTGTTTTGTTCCTCAACACCATCTGGGGCAGATTAACACTTCCTGGTGTTTGGGGGCTGCAAGTGATCTGTCGTCAAAGCACCATAACAAAAACTCATCTCTGTGATCCATGCAGATGAACAAAGATTTAAAAACAGACCCTGTGATTAATGATTGGCTGAATTGGCTTGACTGAGCCAAACTACCTTGGCAGGCTTCTTCTGAAGTGTCTTGCAAGGTTTGAGCTCAGCCTTCCTCCATGAGAATTCACATTCATCCCTCCCTTAACGTTTAATGAAGTGGACTGCTGAAACGCAGCCATACCTAGCAGCTGAAATGAGCCACTCTGCTGCTCCAAGCTTTAATTTAAATGGCAAGGGGGATGCCTCCTCAAACCAAAGGGAGAAATGTCAAGGAGTGTGGATATGCTGAGCTTAGCTGTAGAGACAGACTTGTCTGAGTGTCTAGGTCAGTAGAATAATACATTAGATGTGCATTAGAGGTGGACGGTCAAGAAGGGCTAACATGAATGTTCAAGAGCAGACACAGACACTCCCAGAGGAAAAAAGAGAGTGTTAGGGATAAACAGTGAGTTGTGGGGTGGATTGACCTTGTGTACAATCACCCAGTTTCAGAGGACGTACACTGTAACATATGTGAGTGTGACCATACTGTATTTGTAGAAAGAAAATACAACTAATGACTCAAAACTCATCCTTTCGGAAAAAAAAATATATATATGGAAAAAAAGAACAATTAACCATAGCCTTTTGGCTGGTGGCCTTTGGTGTTGTGTTATTCAAATAAGACGTCTAAAATAGAGCGGTGCTATGGAGACCAGTGACAAGTTATACCCAGGGCTGCGCCATCATCATCACTCCCTCCCTAATCACATACACTCATACAAGCACAGCTCCACTGGATTCTGGGTTTTACACTTGAACAAAGATGGGCCTGCTTGGAGGGAGAGGTGTAATACACCCAAACTGCTTTGTGTATATGTGTCCCCAACAACTTTGTGTGAGTAAGCAAGCTTTTGCGTGTTCGACTATATACTAAAGGCATTCCGAAGACTTGTAACAAATACACATAATAGCAAATGAAAAGTCAAAGTGCACCACAGAGGTCAAAATCAAGGGCTTTCCTTAGCTGCATACCAGCGTCAACACACATGCTGTGTGTCCAGCGCTGTGGGTCTCTCTTCCGTTCTCTCAGGCGATCAAACAGACTTCGTTTCACATACTGAGCTTTGTAATTATCTATAACATATCAGTCCAGAAAGTAGATGGATGTCTAGCTCTTGCCGCCTGCCCTGCTCATAAGAGGCTGGCCCCACTGTATGGGCTAGATCAGCCTCACTGGAGTCAGACACCAGCTAGCGTGGATGCTAACAGCTAGTGTGGATGCCAACCGCTAGCATGGATGCATCCAGCAAGAAAAGAAAGGGCTTCATAGAATGCTAGCATAATTGAACTTTTGCCAAGGGATACAAATCGGAAAACGGTCAGCATAGATGGTAAAATACTTGATGTCTACTTTAGAACAGTCCACGCCCACCACTCTTTTTCTGAAGAAAATGAACCATGTACCATACAGAAAAAACGGAAAATCTGCAAATAGGTAGCACTAAAACAGACTTAACTTCAAGGCATTCAATAATATAATGTTTCTGAATGCAAAAGGTCTAGGAGCAATGCAGCCTTAGAATGTAGCATGTAGCTACATCATGAGACTGAGGCATTTCCATGGCGGAAAAAAATGCATTAGTTACTTTTTGGCGAGCCATCTAGGATACTCTCAGCACTAATACACCCTGCTAATTAGAGGGGACAGAAGAGAGCTTTAAAGTAGAATGACTGGAAATGTAATGACTGAGATACAGAGCAGACTTCACACTCTCTTCCTCTTTTACTCCCTTCCTCCCTTCAGTAACTTAAACTAACACAGACATACACCGTTCATCAAGATCAAAATTTGGAAATATGTGAAGGAGAACTAGACTGAGGGAATGCCTGCTTCTGATGCTGGGATAGACTGCAAGAACCCACAGTTTGAGTGACCCATTGTTCTATCTGTGATCTAAATCTAAATAACCTTCAGGGGCATGCTTGTATCCCTTCTGCATGGATTTAGCTCAGTTTAAGTAACACACGTAACTTTCCAAAATGTGAGCCACATGAAAGCCTTCTGTCACACAGAAGTACAGATACAAATAACACGCACATTTAAAGCGCGCCGATGCTCACACACACACACAGGCTGGGAGAGATGCTTGCTTAGTGACACAGCTCGCGGATGTTGTGACATTGTGTCAGCTGTAAGGTGGAGACAGAGACATGGTGAGACGTAGCATCTGCTCTAAGGTGTGGCCTTTCAGTGCGTCCGTGCATGTAACAGACAGAGAGTGTGAATTTGAGGGAGAGAGAATGTTTTTGAGAGAGAGAGAGCAAGAGTGAATAACCTGTCACTACTCATCATCCTGTTTTTTAGTGGTGATTTCACAAAGCTCACAGGTAGCATTATATCCTTTGTCCTGCCACAGGATATTTCTACAGGGCTAAACTATTACAAAAAAAGAAAGTGAATGTTTAATTTACATACATTATATAATTATCCACTAGGCCCCTTAGGAAGTGTCCAGCTCCTGTTAGCACTTATCAGTCGAAGTACCTACTGACAAACGAACGCCTTACTACTGATGGCTGACACTAGCTCAAGGTTTGTGGATAATGGCTGACAACAAAAAAACAGAAGGGTTTCAAACTTGCTTTTCGCCAAAGAACCTCCTCCAGAAGTCAGCAGCATCTGCTTTGGTGATGCGAAAGGTGTCGCCCTGGAACTGGCCCCCATGGAAGATAGCCTTGATCTCTGCCAACATGTGACTGAAGATGAGGGACAGCTTGGTCAGGTTCCTCCTGGTGGAAGAAAGGTGGAGAGAGAGAGATGGAAGAATAGAGAGAGAAGGAAGAAGAGAGAGAGAATTGCAAGGGAGACAGAGAGAGAAATCAATAGAGAGTAAAGAAAATTAGGAGTGGGAAAAAGAGTGAAAGAGGGGGTTAATGGTCAAAAAGGTGGTCAATTTTGGTAGCAAAGCAAAACATAATTGCAGCACAATGATTAAAAGTATACATTCTAAACTGTACTCTCATCCATTCAGCCTTGCTAAATACACACATGTTCATATCTCACGCCATCACTGCACATTGATAATTCTGCATTTAGGTGATATAGATGTGGCTAATTGCAGTACTATGACTAACATGGCAAGAGGGATCCTGTTTTGACCTTTCTCTCGCTGGTTCAACACCACTGAAGGTCACAGGTCACGATTGTGATCGGTGAACGGATGTGATGTCACGCTAGATGGTAAAAAGCATCTTGGGGGACTTAACTCCCCCACCCACACGCCACCCACACATTACACCAACATCTACCAGGCATTAATGCACAGTTCTTTTTGCTTCGGCGCTGAAGAAACGTACAGATAATAATTTGAGAGATGATTGGAGTGAGGCTGGTCAGAGAGAGTGAGAGAGAGAGAGCAGGAGGGCTGTATGGTGTCAGCTTGTTTGTTCTGCATGGGGACATTTAGGACAGCTCTCCAAACCTACTAAGGCCGAGGTTACTACGACAACAATTGCAGGCTCATCATTTGTCAGTCTCGGTTACAGAACACTCAGCGGTCACGGAGAAGAATGATGTTCTTAGTGTATACACTAAGGTCATCCCAAATATAGTTTTATCCCAAAACATTTTGAGGCCAAACTTGTTAAATGATTATCTTAACTGGATGGTTTTTGCAATATAGTCGGAGGTAAAGGTTTATTGAGTAGCGATAGGCAGTTGTCTGACATTTGTGGAAATGGGGTGACTCTCAAAACATCCCTCTTAGTGGTGTGGCCTTTATCAAATCAAATTTAACTGTGGAGTTTTATAGAAGGTTTATAACTAACGACTAAAGATGATGGCAAAAATATATCAACATTACAGTGGTACAAATACTCATACGCACATATATACAAAGATGAAGACACAGAACTGCTTTGCAGGTATGTGTATTTGTGAGAAGGGTGTAAAGAACTCAATGTCTGTGGGGTGCTGATAACCAGCTCTGCTAGGGTGATTGTGTGTGTTTAATTACAATACAAGCGCATCAACTAAATATTCCACCCAGTCTTGCTCTCAGCTTCACACCTGCACAATGCAAGCTAAGCTGGTAGATATCACCAACAAGCCGACACACCACAATCCTCACACAACCATCCAACACCATGAAAGCGTTATAAACAGTGACCTCTTGAATGCAAATGAGCCCACATGTATCCTACAGTTATCAAAACAGAAATGGTAGGAGCAGGGAGAGTAAATATGGACTTTGAGCCACACTTTTTAAGCAATCACGAGCCTTCAACGCCCATACCTCCACCACTGTCACGTTCCACCAAATAACACGTTGATTTTGCAACAAACTAAATGACAATGAAATCAGTCATGACTAACTAGTATCTTGAGGGAAATAACTGTCGCCGATAAATCAGTCAGTTCCCACATAGCAGGAATAACTAAATGTCAGAGCGGGTCAACGTTAAGGCCGGCTCCAATTTTCACATTCTCAGAGCCAAAGAAGGACTGCACATTTCTTTCCCATGGCACGTTCTTGTCCTAGGCAGGACGAAGGAGAGTGTTGGGGCTGGAGCTGGAATGTCCTTCTTGCTTTCTGGCTAAACAAATGGTTGTGTTACGCCATGTGAAATATATTTGTCCTTTGGACAGCATCCACTGCGCTGAAGCACAACAAACACAAGGTCCTTGCTGCATTACTGTACATGTGGAGGGCTGTGAAAGATATTGTTGGGGTCGGTAGTCGATGTGCATCATCTATTAGGGATAAATAAAAATTATGCAGCTTTCTTTCGATGTTTCCTTACTGATATGTCTCATCCTACAAGGGGGCAAAAAAACGAGAAGCCCTAATATAAAAAAAGTTAATTGTAAAGTTGACTAAAAGTAGTAGTAGCCAGATACTGCCCTGACCAAAAAATATGCCACTAGCTACCCATCTAATCATACCTGTCCTAGACCAAGGTAATAATTTCAATACATGCTTGATTATGTCTGAATTATCATGTTAAATATTTAGGGAGCAGTCCAATCCACAGTGAAATGCTGGATGGAAACAGCTAATCAAGTACAGGCTAATCTTTATTTTTCAACTACATTAACTTTTATTTTCATGTAATTAAGTATACTCTGCTTTGTGTGTCAATGGGCTTTAATGTGTCCCTGAGGCGATTCACAGAGCAGTGAGATAAAATACTTTGCACACAGACAGACAGACAGACAGACAGACAGACAGACAGACAGACAGACAGACAGACAGACAGACAGACAGACAGGGAAAGACTTGGGGAGAGGTAGGAGGCAGTGAGTAGCAAGATGTACAAATCACACCAGACATATCCTGAGGCAGGAGATGTCCATCATACAAGAATTAGACACGCGCCAATATTTGCGATGCACTTTCAAAAGTGCGTTGTGTTTGAAAATCTCAGCGACACCCACTTTCACAACGGTGTTTGACATCGGTAACTCATGTAGAAATGGACAAAGTAACCCAGCCCTTTCACACAAAAGGCCTGACCTGATGATTATAATCATGTTTACACTATGATCAATGCAGGTTACTCATCTATGGAAATGTACGAATTCTCTGCTTGACTAGCACTGTCACATTCAAGTTTTGGCAGTGGCCATGAAGAAAGTAAAGGACTCCTACTAAAATAAGTTGACACTTTAGAATAACACAGGGCAAAGCCAGAGTGACTTGAGAAACCACTCAGGTCTTTATTTAGTTAGGAAGCAACCAACTGACAACAAGTGTCAATACTGTTCAAAAAAAAGGAAAACAATTCTCAAAGATTAAAACTTATGTATCCTGCTTGAAAAACAAGGCAGGACTTCAGATGTATAAAAAGCTTACCGTAAATGTGTGTGTTTATGTGTGTGTGTGTGAGCTTGTGTATTTGGCATCTCATTTCAGCCCCGTCTCAGTAATTTCATGGTTTTTCAGTCACCATTAGGTCCCTAATCAAGCGGGGAAGAACCTTAAATTCTCAATTGAGATGCAGAGGGGGAGAGTGCAGATGCTCACAAAATGGAGGGCGAGTTAATTTTAGGACAACACGTCTTGGACTAGAGGCGGACGTTTGCGAGAAAACGTCCCAGTTGAGTAAACACAGGTTCATCAAAAACATATACAAAACGTCCTTGTACACACAGTGTGTATATACACAGAAAGCCAGATGTCAACCCACACATATAGGAGGTGAATAAAGGAGATGCAGTCATCTGGCAAAACATGTGGCGGTTATTGGTCAAAGAGATCCCCACATTTTTAAGAAGTGACATGTTGGGCCAGTCACCTGTGCTTGTGTAACAAGCCTCCTGAACGTACTTCTCTAAATTCGACAACAGTAACATCTGATGAAAGAAGGTAAACCAGGCAACGTGTTAATGGTTCCACAGCAAACTGAATGGCAGATTCAGCACTTGGGCCTACTGACCACATGTTTTCTGTGGCTTGTACCCTCATCCTCATCCTATGGGCTGCACCATTAGATTAGCCGTGTAATTTGTGAGCTTGACCGCGCCTCAGGAAACATAGCCCATTGATTAGTCTAATGTCCTGGCTATTTGGAGTGGCGTTTGCATGGCAGGGCGGGTATAAACCATGCCTGGCTCCCTCTTTGCTACTTGGATCCTGATGCTCCATTGCACGGTTGAACTGTCCATCAGAGGTCAATTATCATTATGGTCTGTGATCCGCAAATTAGTGCCAATTAGAAAATATAATATAGATTTTCATTTTTTAACAACTGCTTCCTGGAAATAAAGAAATGGATGAATAGTAACTTCCTTAAATGAAAACTAATTGAAATAAACAAATTTAAATAAACCTTAAGTCCTGAAGTGGCTCCAAATCTAAAAAAGAGCTGCTAACCAAGTATTAGGGAGATTTAGCCCTCTGGCTTAAACCAGAGGCAGGTCTCTGTGTCACAGACTCAGGTTTGAACATTACATTAATAACCCTCACATTCATAAAGTGACCAAAACAGGTGCCTTTAACCTCTGGAATAAAGCAAACGTACAGCCATTCATAAAACAAAATGATGCAGAGGAGCTAATTCATGCTTTTATATCCAACAGACTGGACTACTTTTACACACTGTCGCTGGTCTTCTCAAGAAAACAACTGAAACACCAGCTCATTCAAAGCTCTGTAGCTAGATTATTAACCACGACTAAAAGGAGAGATTACAATTATTCCCATCCTAGCTACTTTGAACTGGCTTCCTGTTACCTTTATAATTGAACTCAAGCTCCTTCTCCTCATATACAAACCTGTGAAAGGACAAGGATCTAGAAATTAGCTACATTGCTAACCCTCCAACTACAGTACACACCAGCTAGAACATGGCAATCATCAGTTGCAGGCCTACTAAAGATCACCAGAAGGAGTTCAAAGAAGATAGATGATGTGGCCTTTGTCAACTACGCCCCAAAACTATAAGACACATTACCCATAAATGTTAGAGAATCAAACACACTAGACATTTGCATAAGACATCTTAAAAGCTAAAAAGGTATCTTATCTTGTTAACAAAGCATAGTATAATTACTTTTAGTATTGTTTTTATTGATTTTATGTAAAGCACCTTGAACTACAATTCCAGATAAAATGTGCTACAAAAATATTATTATTATTATTAACAAGTCGCTTTCAAATAGGCTTCCAAGTTCCATTTAAATAGGCCTAATAAAATGTCAATTATTATGGCAATTGAAGACGCTCAGGCACATTGCTGCAGAGTAGGTCAATTCATTGAATATTTTAGACAGAATCTTCACAAGCCAGTCAGATATAGCTAGGTTAACTGCTTAGCTAATCAGCAAGAGCAACAGAATCTCAACCAACTGAGCGCACACTTTTCTCCAAATAGAAAATGTTCACAAATGGCACACAAACTGAAGCTGAGTAAAGTGCAGTACAATGTAATAAGATAAATCTAGCAGGGGGGGAGTAGAGGTTACCGGCTGGTGTGACATCTGGGTTTCTGCAGTTTAACAGCCAACAATGACACCGTCCTAGCTTCCTGTCACCTGTGAGACCCTGTAACTAGAATTGGTGTTCCCACCTCTCTTACTGTTTGACCTATATTGGACAGCTTTCTGCACACGACTACGTGGTGGCAGTGGGAGTCATACCGCATACTAGTGCACTGTGCCCGTGACGGACTCCATAATAAAGATGTCAGTGAAAGACACAAATACAGATTACCTGAACTATAAATGGTGTATTTGGGCATGTGGTACCATCGGTGGTGCACACACATATTTCAATTTCACACATTATAGCTACATAGTGCAGTGCCTGTGATGCAGCTGGTGATGACAGTTCTTCTCAGTGGTTTTGGTAGCTATATTTCTCATAACACAAATTAAATTCTCCCATCTCTGAAGTACTTGTCAAGCTCCAAATCATCTATTCTAGTCAAATTGCTAATTATGTTGTAGCCTACATTTATGCAAATAATGATCTAGCCTTCATTTGTCTGCTGTTTCCAACATTATCAATTGCTTATGTTATGTTGATCAAAACGTATTGGTTCTCTTAACTTGTCTTACCACCACAAATATCCAAACATTTAGCTCATAGCAGAAGTCATTACATGCACAGTGGTTGAGCCAGTTGTCATAATCATAGGCCTAATTCTCCAAGCATTGCTTACCTGTAGAGTTCTGCTGACCAAGGAGACTAAAGTGATAGGATTAGCGCTCATGTCACTGGTAATTAAAATGTGCTATTAATTTGGTGTGAATAGTTTATGCACATTTGCAATGTGCAGGTAGTTTTGACATCAGTAAACACAAACATTTACGTTACTAAATTCACTGATCTATTATTGAAGTATATCTACTTTGCGTTGTCATTCTGTTATCTTGCCAGTATTTAATCCATAAATAAAGCCCTTTGAAAGCAGAGATTCAATGCTATGCCTACAGCCAGAACTAACCTGGCCATATCAGTTGTAAAAGTGAATTCACTTCTAAATAAGGAAACAGACTTCCCCTATTTTCCTTACTACGAACTCTGGGTGTGTTAAGCGCTTTTACATTCGCAAGGAAATAAAATGGAAGTTGTTAGAAAACTTCCGATACTAACTCCTAGCGCACGCGCTAGTGAAGCGTATGGTGTGAGAGATGACCAAAAGACCAATCACAGTGAAGGTGCTTCCCTTTACACCCACATGAAAGATAGGGATTGTTTAAAAAATAAAAATTCTGGGCTGAACAACATTATCCGACGTATCTGAAAAGGCTATCAGAAAAACATAAATTCAAGTGCACTGTTTGCTCAATTAAGGAGGAAAACCATGAAATAAAGATGACATAGCCAAGGATGAAAATGCTGTGTCATCTCCACACACTTGACTGTGTGTGGTTCCAGGAGCTTCTCTCAGACCACAGTCAGAGACCATCCTCCTTACACAACAGAGCAGCCAAGTAAAGCCAGCATGTAATGTGCCAGGTTAATGTAACAGGAAACCTTCCTCGTGCCTAAGTGCATAGATGGATGTAGATCCTCCAGCTGATGTTATCTCCGATGTGGATGTTGACTAGCTCAGTGTCTGTGGTGAAGGTGGTGGAGGGTGAGGGGGCAGGGTCTGTGTACGTCCATCCCAGAACTGGGCCTCATCTTTGTGGCTGGGAGCAGTGTGGCAGTGTCTCATCGAGGCTTCAAACAGAAGGGCCGGAGGAACAGGGGTGGGGAGAGAAGACAGATGCATGTGTGTATGATGGAGAGACAGAGAGAGAGAAAGAATGAAACAATATCGAGCGAGCGTGTGCGTGCGTGCGTATGCGTCTGTGAGAGTGAGATTACCCACTGCTGATTGAGAAGATAGGGGTGTGAGCAGCAGTTCTACCGTGTGTGTGTCTGTAATGGGTGTGTGTGTGTGTGTGTGGGGGGGGGGGTGGAGCGCCGCACATTAATGGGTTGTGCCGGGCCTATCACACGGATGAGATATCTATCAGAACCCCCCGCTGGTCTGCAAGCTGCCGCCGCCACCGGGAGTGGCAGACAGGAAGGGGACATTGGGGGACGGGATGGGGGGGATTAGGAGAGTAACCTTGAGGGCAGGGAGGAGGGGGGGGCAAGTCTATCATGCTGGGAGGGGACCTGCGTGCGTGAGGATGGCAGAAGAATGGGGAGGAAGATGGTATTAGAAAGGAAAAGAAAGAGCACAGAGAAGATAAACCCAGGGCAGGAGATGAGGAGAGGGGGAACGGAGGGATGGCTTGCAGGAGGATGAAGGGATGGGCGGATTGGAAGAGGAGCTGCAAAGGTTTGAGAGGGCTTCAGCCTACAATAAACTCTTATTTTCATTGTTAACCGGGGACAGTAATCATCATTAATTATTCAATTGCAAATTGGAGACAGAGATGAAGAAACGTGGCCGTCCATTAAAGAAGATGCGGGCGTACGAGAGACAGAGACAGAGAGAGAGAGAAATGGAAAGAGTTAAGAGAAATTTATTTCAAACAGCACTCCAAAAACCAATAACAGTGGAATAAAGACTTGTAGCCATTTAGAGGACGCTTTCATCTAAAGCTTCCAATGACTGTTTGTTAAGACTGAGTGGACCAACCGTACATCTTGACACAAAATACAAATTGGGGGGAGAATTAAATCACAAAAGATGCTCCAATTTTCCACGCACACCACTCTCAATCAGCCCTCATTAAGCAAATGACAGCAAAAAAAGTATGTTACCACACACCGGATAGAAGGTTGAGTAGCTGGAATGAAAAACCCTAATTACAGGCACAGCTAATTACCAACAACAAACGTGTCAGTAATCAAAATGACATTATTCGCAGCTTGGTTAACTGCTAGTGGCCCTTGAAAGTACCAGATGGTAAGTGTTTGAATTAGTTTTCCTCCCCGCGGCTTGGGTTGATGGAATAACACACCCAACTGCAATGTGCCAGGCCTTCAACCCTCACGGTCAGCACCCACACACCGCAACTGTGGTGGCAAAAACAAAAAGGAGACACTGAAGTTGACGCCTAACACGGACATCAGTTGGCACTGACTGCTGACACTAAGCTATTAGTCAGCTGCCTGTTGGAGGTGTGGAAAATGTTAAACTGTCAAAGTGTACTCAAAACAAAAAAAGCATTGGGTGTCATTTCTGAAAGAGGATTAGAGACTTAGAAATGATAACTCAAGTGATGTTCACTTAGGATGGCTACTATGATGATGATGATGATTATATGTTACTGGTGTCTGGTGTCATATTGGTTCCATTAATGAAGTGAATGTTGGTGTGTGTGTCATCCAAGTGGAACAGGGTGTGTAGATGAGGTCAGAAGGCCCTGGAGCATAAGCGGTCCACTGAGGCAGCCACACCCCAGTAGTCATGAGCAAAGTGTGCGAGACAGACTGAATGACTTAATGACTGAGTGAGTGAATTAGGGTTTGGGACAAGGGGGAGGAATGGCTACAATTGCTGTAAGATTTCCATCCTCATTTTCATCTGCTTGGGCTTTTTTGGTCTCCTTTTCAATTATTCAACGCCAACAGAAAAAAGGTGTTGATCACAGTCAACCATTATCATGAGTCGTTTTCAACGCTTGCTTGCTTGCTTGCTTGCTTTCAATGTTTCTTTCAAACCTTCACATGGTTCAATAATGCCCAAATCTAATATGGATCAACTCTCCCTGGCTGCACCGGATTCTGAAATCAGATCTTTTTTCTTTTTCACGGAAGGCTATTACAATATCCATCATGGCAACAGGAAGTGAAAAGGAGGGTCATGCTGCGCAGCACACAGGCCTGCTGACAGAAAGAAGCTGATGGTTTCACGCCGTCATCAGATAACAGTCCTCTGCTTGCGGCTTAGGTCAGCATGGAATCCAAACTGGGATACAGATACCTTATATAAGCCTGCTCAGCTGTTTGGGGAAGAAAAGCCTGAGTCTCGTATACAAAAAAAGAAAACCTCTTAGTTTCTTACCCCCATCTCGCTATTGCTGCCATGTCTACTGCGGCTGTGGGCTTTCATCTCCTGGACATGCAGTGAAACCACAGCCTAATTACCCTCACAAACACACACGCACAACTCTTCTGGCTGTCATCACACAAAGACAGAGGTCACATCTAATTGGGCTAGGGCCATGTATGTTTCCAGTACAGCTTTCATTTGTCTCGCACACATCATATAGGATGGGATCTAAGGAACTCTTACTTGCATCATCAGTCCCCGAAAGAAGTTCTCATCCCACAAGAGCCAGAACATTTACAACACCCGTTTCCACAGTCAGACACTAGAACAAGAAAAATAACTGACAACTTTAACAGGATGTGAAACATCCAGAGCCTAATCGACTGCCTGTTATGAAATTACCCATGTAAGCTTTTCAGCCATCAAATCTGATTACATTGTCACACAGTCCTCTTGAGACTCATTAGAAAAAAAAAACTTTAAAAAACTGTTGTTCCCACAAGGTACACAACGGCTTCATTTCAAAGAGGAAGATGTGTCAGACAGCAAAGAGAAACCTATCATTTAGAAGATGTTTGCGCAGAGACGCTTGAGAGACTGCATAGTTGAGACTCATTCTCCGGTAAACAAAGACTGCTGTACGCTAGGTAAAGGGAACCGGATAGTCTTGTGGGTGTGTGTAAGGACTGAGAGGTTAAGTCCAGGGGCTGTTTAGTCAGAAAGGGCCCACCCCTTTTCGCTGTGCCAAGTCATGGATCAAAATGTTTTTAATGTGTCTGACAAAGGGTTAAGCCATCTTCAAATACAGTGGTTCTTGGTGTTTTTTATGCTTCAGAAGAATAGGAATTTACTGCTGATTGGTAGTTCTCTCAACAACCCACCAGCTGATGACCCAACTGATTGTTGGCAAGACTCTAGAATATAAAAACATTTATGAAATGACATCAAATTGATTTTCAAATGTAAATGCTGTCTTTCAAATGAACAGTGTACAGTGTGATAAAGAAAGAGACTTTTCCCACCATTTACAGCTGGAGAAAGCTTTGAGTAAAATATCTACAGTACGATGCTTTCCTGAAATGCTGAAGACACGCTAATTGAAATGGTATGATTCAGTTTGTGAAATGTTTTTGGAATCTTGGCACTGCTACAATACATTACCGTACTCTACTGAAGCAGTGAATGTGAAGTATATAAGTTGAACAGTCTGAAGTAAATACAGCAATAAATCAATGCTGAACTTCATGTTTTCCAAACCAGAAGTTTGTTTGAACTATGAAAACTCACAACGTATGTCAATCCATTCTGGAGTGCTTCAGACTGGAAAGTATTCATGGGTACTGCAAATAACAAAGAAGGAGTTGAGAATGGTTTTAACCAAAAAATACCAGATGTCAGACAGAAGGTTGTAGACTTGGTGGGTTGGCTTCCCCACAGTATATGCAGGTGGGTTAGAGGGGGTGGATGGCTAGGCGGTGATAAACTGGGTTTGGTCTGGATTTGCAGCAGTGATCCTCAACTTAGTCATCAAACACCTCCAGTTTGAGTGAATTCAGCGAGCGTCTGGGGGAACAAGCTGCTTGTCATTTCCTGAGTGTGTGCTGGGGACACCCCTTCATCCCTCAGGCTGTGTCAGTTCACCCAACAGGGAAAAAGGAGTGACTAAGCCTGTGTTCTGGACCTGGGTTCCTGCCTGATGCTCTTTTACTTCCTCATCTGGTTCCGTACTTCCTGTCCAGATGGCTTCACTTTCAGCAGGCTTCCTTCATCTCAGGGAGCACCACCTCCAGGCCTTTGGGAATATGTGCTTTCTCTAGACGTCAGCAGGGTAATGTGTGTGTATGTTATTTGATACAAACAAACTTTTGATAGACATCACAGCCCATTAATTAGCCCTTGCTAACGACGTATCCAATAAACAACACGTCTTCCAAAAATATTCTTTTGGAAGTATTTGACAGATGGGAATCAAGTCATTTTCCCATTTAGTTGCATAACAATTCTGCACATTTATTGTTTCCCAATAAATGTGCACACATTATCCTAAGGAAGCAAAAACATTTTCTTTTCTTAAATATTTACGTTTGACGTCTTATGTATGTACTGTATATATATTTTTATACTGTATACCAGAGCTCCTCTGTGTATATCATGAGAAAGAAGCTTTCATTCAACAGTATGAAAATGAAGTTACAGATTTTAAGGATGTGCTCTTCCTCATGCATTTGTCTCATTCTTTGCCAGATATTATGTTCTTGTCTGCAAAGTCAAGGTAAATCTGCCAAGACAGTATAAGAACATTAGATGCTAAAAAGTATCAAGAGTATTGTCCTGGTGTGATGGACAGCCTTACAGGGACTGATTTGCCGCGGCATCTAGACCATTACCTCATCAGTGTAGACCGTTTCCTGGGACATTGCATAATTCTTGTTCAGAGAAATACTAGAATTTTCCTCTGGATGAGCCTGTCTGTATTCTTGGCAGGTAGTGAGGATAACATCAAAGATTAAAGTCTGGGAAAGTGGAAAGTGACAAGGGTTACTGCAGTTACTCTGTCTCCAGTGACCACGGAGCCAGTCATGCAAAACACAGACCTTAAACATCTTTTTCAATGCTATTACGACACAATATCCTTCACAAGTTACTTCCATGATGATCTCACTATGGGAAAGGATAGGCCCACATTGTCAATGAGCTGAGCACTCACATCCGCTCACACCTGAAAATCCACATACAACTGACATCAAATGAGGCCATGAAAACTCAAGTGCCTTAACCAGGGTTGTAATATGTACTTGAGTAGTTAAAGCTCCACTTCAGTTGTTTTAGACAGCCTTTGATGGGGATCAGAGGTTACTTCCTCATCTCAGGCCACATCCCCGAACAAACAAAGTCAGAAGGACGCCAGTTCCGACTACTCTCATCTGGCCCACTTCGGATGTTACCTTCACAATCAGCAGAATTGTCTAATTTTGTAGGGAGCCGTCTCATAAAAATACCAGGATGTGAGCACCTGGTCAAAAAACTAAGATTTACTGAATGGAAAAACGGACACTCAGACAGCCACTTACCCCATGATACCCTTTTCAGATTTACTTCACTGGCAACACTTGCACTTGGATTACAATAACTGCCATGTAACTAGCAATAACTAGGTTTTAGTCCGTCTGACCGGTCTCATTCTGTTACCATTGAACAGAGCTATTTCATGGCTGGCCAATTGCTTAAGAAAACAACCACGACCCTGTGTATTTTTTCCAACACATTGCTTTCTGGCGGCAAACCACTGCACTTTAAAAAGGGTCTAATTCAAGGCAATCACTTAAGCTAGCAGCTAAAGGTACAGTTGTCAAGCCAGCAATAAAACAGACTAACTTACTGCAGCTTGCTGTACAAATCATTCGTTGAGCGCTCAATTCTACTCTAGAGGAAAAAAGGTGTCCTATTTAGTTATGCTTTAGTAACATCATCTTTTCAATCCTGACTGTTTGACCACATCATTATGGACAGGCATAAGACAGAGCACATCAACTCAAGCCATAGACTGCGTCTGAACATTGTCATTGACAGATCTTGGCCTTCACTCTTCAGGTCAAATTCTATGACGGACGTTCACTTAACAGTCATAAATGTGTAGATGAGACACAAACTTGAAGCCCCATAGCTGACCTTGTAACACAAATCCACATTAAACAGGCCAAAACTTTAGTCAATCTAGCAGCTAGGAGAGACTGAGCGTCTCCACAGGGCTTAACCTGAGTGTTTCTGTATAGGTCTTAAGGATCTGTCGATGTGTTGTGGTGGTCGTGCGTAATCGATCCTCTGTGATTGTGTACAGGCTCATAAAGAAACCTTTTCAAATCTCTAGACTTTCTTCTTGTCACCAGATGATACTTGATCTTATAGGGGCATGGCAGCGATATTAATGCAAGTCTTCTAGTAGTACACATATATTAAGTGTAGATCGAGTATCCTTACAGGGGGAAATTTCAGAACTTCAAGAAAGAACGTTTGTCCTGCTGTTCACCTTGAGTACACCCATTTGAGTCAAGTCATGACACTTAGCTGACGAGAGCTTCCTTTACAAGAGGCTCATCAAGGAATTAAATGCAAGGCTCTGCAGCAAAGACAGGGAGATTAATTTGGCTAATTAAGAACAAAGTTATCAAGGAGAGGGTTCAGTAGGACAGCCTCCAGACCCTTTGACAGGGGGAAAGGCATGGATTTAAACACACACAGGAGCCAAATCTCAAATGCCTTCAAAATAAGTCACCTCCAGGTCAAACAATTAGCGCAGTGTACAGGAGCACAGACAAAGCATTTCTGTGAGCCCATTTCTCCTCGAAAGGACCAACGTTGCCGTCAAGCAGAAATGGGAGAAAACTCCACTCAGACAATATGGAATAGGCAAAGCAACGGTTCAATGATACAGCCCCAGGGCAAGTGTGTCACTTATATTCTGCGATAGCATCAGGCATAACACAGCTTTCCTTGAAGTATTATCCAGTATCAACTAAAGGAACCTGATAGGCCTACTCAAGACTTTTTTGCTTGATATAGTGGGCTTGAGCTCATGATAACCCAATCTAGCTCAACTCCCATTCCTTGGCTATCGAGCCTGCTGGTATCAAAACTTGCTTGCAATGCCAAGCCCATCGAGGACAAAATCCACATAGTTACTCAATTTGAGCGATGGCCTATTACTGTTGCGCATAGTGGGACTGTTTTGATCCAGTGAATCTTCCAGTTATGAGTACATGAGAAAACGTGATGGGTGGTCTTCAGGTGCGCCATGGTGGATTTGAGGGCGGATGCGAGAGCGTGAGCTACCAGGGTGTTGGTCAGGATGTGGTCGTGGGAGGGGGTGAGGCCAGATGTCTAAACTATCATGGGGTGCAACGGAGCGTTGGAAAGACCAGCCGTCAGACATCCTTCATATCAACCACGACCATGCAGCAGGTATCAGGAGACCCTACACAACGGTGCCCGCCTGTCAAGGCCCTATGGTCTTACTCAGGCCTGGGGTTTCAGTCGACCAGAAAGGAACAACCAAACGGCATTGCCACAAAATTTCACAACCAGGGGGGGCCCGGCCTCTCCTGTTTCTTTCCGGGTCCTTTTCCCCGTTCCAATTCTCCGCCTCCCCCCTGCTCCCCTATGCGCGGGAGGTGGCGGGGCCCGCGCAGGGCCGGCTTTTAAACGACCGTGACTCTGTTAGCAAAAATCCCCCCCTCCACCTCAACAAAAACTTCACAAAAATAGGCAGAGACGACTTGTGTCCTTCCCTGTCCTTTACTGTGCTTGTACACGAGTGCTCCGCTCGAACTGATCTATGATTGTTGTATTGATCAATCTTCCTATCTTGATCCCCTCCTGGCCTCCTCCACCACCCCCCCCCCCCGCCAACAAAACAAGAGCGAAACAAATCACACACACTTTCTGTGAGCTCCATCGGGTGATATAACGCTTCCAGTAGAAGTGTAGGCCCAAGAGACAAAGAGAGCATTCTCTGGTTTCAGAAAGGAACATTTGGAGCTCGGCGGAAATCATGACATCCGCCCACACCATGAAGGCTAGAAGGGACTAACACACCTGAAACTGAGGAGTGAGAAGAGGCGGTGTGGAGAGAGACTCAGTGAAAAAGAGAGAAGCCCAAGAAGAACAAGACTACACAATGCTCAAAAGCACACCTCTGGAGCAGTTTAAAGATCATGTAAACTGCTTTATGTAACAAAGATCAATTTTGCTACTGCCTTTCAGACATTTAAGACAAGGAACCCTGTGTGTGTCACCCTGTCCCCAGGCACTGCGAAATCAGAACATCAGAGACATGGTGAAGCTCAGTCTTTGTGAGGTGATAATTAAAGAGTGAATACAGAAAGGAAACATATGAACAGGATGTAGCTTGGGTTTTCGCCCTCCTTCCTTACTTGCCTTATCAACTACCTCACTTTACCCCCTTACCCCTAAAGGCAGGAAACTGAGAAAGACAATACAACACACATGGCAAGAGGGACACCAATTCCCCAGAAACCTTAATTTGACCTAAAGGCAAACTAACCTGCATCTTTCGGTTAGAAGAGATAGGCTGACAACTGCAGAGGGCTAGAACTTGCCACTGCATGTAAACTTTTTAATTGGAGTATTCCCGTCACTTCCAAGTAAAATAAGCAGGCAGGTAGTAGGAAGTAAAGGAAATACACAATAACTGAGTAAGCAAGGAAAATTGGGAAATCATTCAATGAAATATGACCACTATTCCAGCTAACTCTTAAACTTTACTCTTAAGAGTTCAAGTTGGAATGAGAAGACACTGCTACAAACACCTTCATGGGGACATTTGCACTACAGCCTAGAGTGCTTCTTTCTCCATCTCTATGTACAATTGTTTCAAGTCTTTCCCTCCTTTTCGATTCCTGTCAACTTTCATTAATGATGATTAATCATGTCCTTCTGTTATAAAGTACTGGCCAGTGTATCAACAAAAAAAAAAAAAACGCGGTAATGAAATTGGGTTAACAACCAAAACAAAATACCTAAATGTTTGAGGTATTATCTGATATAGAAAACATTCCAAATTGACTTCTGGCTGTTTCACCATTTCTGTTGCATTCACATTGCTAATTATACACTGATGTTCTATGGTCCCACTTAATAAGACACTGTGCGTGTGCGTGTGTGTGTGTGTAGCGTAGGAGGGTGTGAAGGACAGAAAATTAGCTAAACAGATTTGGAGAGAGACAGAGAAGGGTCACCGTTCTGTTTTGAATGTGTTGCACCTTCACTGCAAGAACCGTTAACATTCTGTGCCACTGTCAAGCTATCCAGCTACACTGTAAAGCTGTCCAGCTAAACTGTCAAGCTATCCAGCTACACTGTTAAGCCCTACAACCTTCGGAGGACAAGAACAACAAAGTCCCTCTCAGCAGATTGCATTCCTCATTCCTTCTGTTGCGACCCGTCTCTGTCCTCACCTCTCGTCTGTCACAGTGGTCCTGCTGCACATCAAAACCAATCACAGGGCAGTGCTTTAAGTGAGGGTGACAATAGCCCGACAGTAACAGGCCCTCAGCTTCTATCCACCACAGAATGCAACCGTGGTGGTCGACTGTCTGTCGCTGAGTGACCTGAGAGAAACGAGCAGCGTGTCCTCCCAATAACCCCTCCCCAGTGGGCCAAGCCCCTCGCTCACTTCACCTCTCATCTTCATCACAACTGTATCACCCACAGGGATTTATTTTGCATAGTGTTAGGACATGAGCATCTGTGAAGAGCTCTGGGCTACCACAATGATTTAAGTGTATCAATAATAATAATAAATAAATAAACTGGACAAGCACTTTAGTAAGTAGATGTATTAGACCTTGTATTTGATCGAAACAATGTGTGCCCTCTACATTTTAACAAGCAATTGAATTGTGTCATAACATGTATTATTGTAACATTTCCTGTTTCTCTTACGTTAAGCTGTATTCAAAACAACACTGTGCTATAACAAGGTGTCCTCCTGCCCTGTCACCTTCGAAGTGTGGAGGTGCTTCTGTTTCGTACCTGTCTTGTGACTGCTCTTCATACATCCTCTCCTTGCCTTCCTTAAAGAGGCGGATGGCTCGTTTAGACTTCTTCATAAGGCTGTCAATGTAGATCTTGAAGTATTCGTTTTCGCTGAGCTGAGTTAGCTTCTGGTTTTCCTCATATTTGCACAGTATTAGTCGCAGGTGCTGGTAAGTGTCTGGTAAAATATCCAAAATGTATGGTGGGCTGTTCTTTAGCAAAAGTCTTGGGTTCTGACACAGACGAACCTATGGAGGCACAGACAGTTTATTAATAGATATCCAGTTCTCGAACTTTCATCAGTATGGCATGCCTATACGTTTTCACAACTAGGCTATAGGGACCTTTGTAACCAGGCTCCACATCTCAATTGCAGTTAAATTTGTCAGAATAGACACACTTACGACTTTGTCCATAAGTTTCCACGTTTTTTCAACTGTTCGGCGGTCGGCAGCTGCTTGTTTGGGTGGTCCTACAGCATCCTGAATGGCATCTATAATACCTAAAATTCTACCCTTTCGCTGATTTGGTCCGCGTCCACCCGGATTTCGGCCACTGAGAGCCGTTGCCATTTCTAAAAACTGAGACACATGTTGGATAATTAAGCTCTCAATTTCAACACAAGTTCTGTATATTCTGAGACCGTCGTATAGGTAATACAGGTTGGCATTGGTGTGAACTTTATTCTGTAAAAAGTTAACCTACAAGGATATCAACCAAGAAAGTATTTAGCGTAACTCGAAATCCCAAAGTAAACAGAGCTACTACCTATCTGGTTTTCTCCCAAACCCTTTTCCATACAAACGTCATTTCCAGATTTAGTCAGGGGCATTAAGTCCTTTATTAACGACTGCTGTTCCAGTTTGAGGAGTACAATGCGATTGGAATAATCAGTACAAAGGCAGAGTATACCGAATTAAAAATGTTGTTTTATAAAGTTACTTACTGCGCACCACACCAAAACAGGGAATGTCGATGGGTCCTGTAAATGTGAAAGCACTCCTCATGAACAACCCAATATGACAAAATAGAAACGAAGCGAAGGATTAAAACCATCCACATATATATGGTGACCGTCTAGCTGTATCAAATTCTCCTCTTCGATAGTCTTAACGTCATTTTAGAAAGGTTAATTCTCCTTACCACAGAAATTGGATTGCAATACCGGTTTAAAGCGAGAGCTTTACAGACTGGTCGCTGGCTCACGCAGTAGTCTAATCACCCCCTCTGCGCCCAACAGCACTCAGTGATACTGGTAGGAGGAGCAGAGCGCCTACAATGTGGCAATAATTTCTACGAACCTATCAAAATAGTCTGTTGAAAATAAGACCCGTCTACAACATTGATAGAGTCGTGCTAACACCAATAACCCATGAGAACCTAAAGTCGCATTCATTGTGTCAAACTCCACTCTTCTACTAATTAGTCCACTGCTTGTGGCCTACCTCACTAAAGCGAATGCAATAATTAGACAACTAATTTCTTTTTAATAGTTGGCCAAAATGCTACAGAAATCAGTGAACAATCAGTGGAAGATGTTTAAAACTTTGGTAGGCAACAATGGCCTAGACTACTTCCAGAAACTGTTTTTTGATCTACCACAAAGTGTATGTGTCTTGGTCGATTAATAGAACTCGAGAAAAATACGGAAGTTCCAAAGACACCAGCACAGCAAAATGCTTGTACTACCAATACGACCGCACGGGGGCAGAAAAGTACAAAGCAAATGGGAACGTTTCCAGACAACATCCCCTGTCAAATTGAACTGGCCAAAAGATACAAATTCTGAGCGGAAAATATAAGGTACTTTCTAACCAAGACTAGCGTTTAACCATAACAGTAAACGAATACAAATATAACCAATCTACTAATGCTGAAGACAGTTAATGGTAAATTCGAAGTATAATAAGACAAAACATTTTAAAATATACCACTGAAGGACAATGACAATCCCTTGTAGGCGAACAGGCTCGGATTTACCCCTGTTGTTTTGTTTACTTATATTTCAATAAGGTCTGGTGTGCGTTATTCACCAATCAGATTTCTTTTTTTATCAATATAAAAATTTTAATCTATCGAAGGTTGTTGCCGTCCATTCTTGAATAGATTTTTTAGAACTACGTCTTCTGTCAATAGTTTTCAGATTATTGAACCACATTATCGAAAACTGTTTCTTATTGGCATAAACATTATTCTACTGTCGTTCAACACCAGTTGTCTCTAAAATACACGAAAGTAATAACACTAACAACTAAAATAGACTAAAATAAACACGAAAGAGTAGGCACAGTTTTGTATCAATATCGATATGAATACGTAACTTCCCGGTCGTACACCAATATTAGGTTCTGATAATGCATAATGTACCAGGTGGCACCACGGGTGGCACCAGATCTCTAAGTATGACCATATCGCCCGACCGTGCAGCGCACATGGATGACGTAAGTTTTCGATGTTGCACAACTATTTAGCTAGCACTAGCCATCTACTACTACCACCAACAGGATACAGGATCAAAAGGTAGGAGTTGAGGTACTTGACGAGGGGCAATCGTTTTGTATGTCAGGTGCTGTTATGATCTGAAATCATTGTATAAATATCTAACAAATATTTTTTCTTTCATTGGTGGTCTGTCTAACAATCCTCAACATGGCCAACTGATTTAGAAGCTATTTTTGCCCAGACTAGCTAGCTAGCTCAAACTACTACTAGTTGTGTAAGACAGGTCACACAGGTGTTCCATCTCAGTTTAAAAAGTTATGATTACGTTTACATTTAATTCATTTAGCAGACACTTTTATGCAAAACGAAGCACAAATGGTGCATAACGAAACTAAAACGAGATCAACCATCAGAATTAAATCGCCTAGTTCTAACAGCAGTATATCGGTGGTCAGAGTCAAGGAACGTTCTGTTTTTGCATTACAAAATACTTGCAACTCAGCTATCAGGCATGGCTTTATTCACTGCGCTAGCGCGCGTGTGTTGCACATCTACTTATTGTAATGGGTTCAGTTTCCCACAATCTGAGAAAGAACCGGGAACATACAATCATATATTCCCGTTTATGAAAATGTATTTAATAATGTTAATTTATCCATGTTAATGTTTTCCATTTTGTTTGTCTAACCAGCTGTGTACGGACAGATGGTTGACAGTGCTCATTTTTATTGACCCATGTGCTATATTATAACCTTATATAATTTATCTCCTGTTATGAAAAAAACCCACATGTATACATTTATATTTTTGCAACCAATATGTTTGAGTAGCTTTCGCTGTTTGGGACACTCCCAGACAATTTTGTACATTGCTTTTTGTATTGTCAGTGACAGTGATAAATCTGTCGCAGCTGTCAGACGGTATACCATCGCACCATCTTCCGTGGACGAAGTTGATGGATGTTCTCTAACAGAGTCACATTTCTTACGTAAAAAAGTCAAGCGGCCTTTTTGTGGGAGTAAAGTTCCCTATGACCACCCTTAAGATCCTCATAATTGTGTTATGATCCTTATCGTTTTGTCCTTTTAAAACAGAGCAGCATTTACAATTGAAATGTATCCATTTCATGCCATCTTGTGTTCAAGTTCAGTATTACATTCTGTTATATATCCATGGCCCAATATATGACCAAAGATGCTCTGAAGCTGGCAGAAAAAAAACCTCTTTATGCCTGCACCTCGTCCCTTACTTTTAGTTATTCTTTATATTGCACAGTGCAGTGATAAGAGTGACTGTGCCATATCTGAAACCGTCTCATTTATTGATCTTTACAGGCCTAGTCTTCCCCGGTCCCCCAGTGTTTCACAGCCCCTCAGCAAGGTCGTGGTCCTATGGCGGACACGGACGAGGGCACAGCCGAGGGCCCGACCAGCCCGGACGCAGGCCAGGCAGATGAGCCTCTCTTCAGCAATCTGGACATCTTCCTCTTCTCCCTCATCGTCGGCATGCTCGTCTACTACTTCATGAGTCGGAAGAAGCCAGAGGAAGCAGTCCCTGAATTCAAAAGACTCACAACTGTGTGAGTGGTCTTCCTTCATTTTTTTAGAGGATCTCTATCCAAAAATAATTTGGCAATTATTAGCTACCTATTCACAATTCACACAACTGATATAGGGATCAGTGCCATCCTCTTCATACAGCTGTCAAAGAAGTAAAAGTACGAATGTCAAAGGATTGACAAAAGTGTAAAATCAGACTCACTGAAAAGTATAAAAACTTTTTGTTGTTGTTGTTGTATTTTTACACTATTTATACTTTTGTCAATTCTTCGACTTGGGGATGGCACTGATCCCTATCAGGTCTGTGAATTGTGAATGGGTAGCTAATCATGGCCGTTTCAATATGTTTAGGCTTTGTACACTTCTGCCCCCACCTCGTATGTGCTTAAGATTGAATCTGTTATGCTGCACGGATTCTCACTTGATTGGTGTCCTCATGTGACTTACTGTTGCATTGGTAGTCACATGTTGATGAGATGGATGGAGACGTGGTCTAATTGGTTGTTCCTACAGATAGGTGGGTACATAAAGGAATGTGCAGCGGAGTTCTCGAGCATCTGCACTCTTTTGGTTGTGTGACCAATATAAATACCCCTACGTGTATGACTACTTTTTCCGAGATTTGAGACGTTTGTCCAAGGTGGACACCAGCTCTTTTTAGTTTCCCATGGCTGCTTAGTTTCTTTTGGAATGCAACTTGTTTGAAGGACCGAGTAGCCTGTGTAATGGTTGTTATTTTATTCTTTCATCCCCCTCAAAGAGTTTGAAAGAGTTTCTCTCCCCCCATCATCCCCTTAGTGACCCAAAGTAATTCAAATTGTATTTTGCCATGGAATTTGAAGACTGCCAGTGGCAGTAGGCTGCAGCACAGTCTACCCTGGACCGCACGGTGGTCAGGACTGAGGCCCTCAATAATTACAATGGACTGCCCTCATGTAGGTCATAAGTGAGGGAATGCCTGTGGTCACATTAGTTAACGTTTGTTGTTGGGAGAAAGAGACGCCAGTCCTTTGCTTGTTCCTCTGTTCGGGGTGTGGTGGGAGCCGAGGATGGCCTGCAGTCGTCTTGGAGGTCTGGAGCAGCAGTAGCGTTTTCCTGGTCTGTCTCTCTGTTTGTTAGAGTAGCTCTGAGCTGTACCAATGTAGCTTTTATCACTAAGAAAACATTAAGAACCTTAAGACAAACACAAGGAACAGACAGACTTGCAGGATTACTTCAACAGGATCAGGTCCACATAGAAAAAGCCTCAACTTCAACCTGCACTATAGGCCTAAAACTAAACATACAAAATATACAGATTTCTCTGTTGAAGGATTCTTAAAATAAAGCTAATAAACTCTATTAAAATGCCTAAAGCATCAAATTCTTTCGCCATAGAAAGACAAATGGCATTAAACTTAATGAGTACCAGTTGTTCATTCGTGGGCATTTTTCTGTGTGTTTAGATTCGTTCTCCCCCTCAAGGGAATGCCAATGTTTTACCCCTCCCCCTAGAACAATGAACACGAAGGATATTCTAATTACTGGAAATGTTTAGCCAGTGAGGAGTCCCTCTTTAACTTTACTGTCTTTCCCTCTTTCCTTCCTCCTTGCCTTTATTCTCATCTTTCTTCCTCTCTGTTGTGTTGATGGGGAGCAATGTTACACTAAATCAAAAAGTAGCTTACAAGTGGGAGCCTAATTACCCGACCCCTCTCTCCCTGAGAGAGATCCCCCCCTGGCCTCAGCGAACCCCATTGAAGGAAATATGCAGGACGGAGGAAACAGCCCACAAGTGAAGCCCGGAACATTCCAGGAAGGGGTTTGTTTCGGGGAGAGCAGGAAAAGGAGAACTACCTTGGAGTTTGCCTGTCATGCATTCTGGCAGCCTCATATTTTTACTGCAGTGTTTGTGGTCTTAATATGTCCATTTATTTTGAACTTTTTTGCTGCGGTGCACAGGGGGAATGCTGTGTTTTTGTATTGGTGGAAGGTATTTCTTTTATCGACACTAGTACTTGCTGGCCTCTTGGCAAGTTTTAGAGTGTACGGTCTTTTCCCTTTTGAAATCACTCCGAGGTGGAAAGTCCAGCCTTTCTTTCTGTTCGAACCTTCATTCTGCGGCGAACCATCTCTAATTAGCTTCTGAAGAGGCGTGAATGGAGCCGGGCCATGTCACTAACGGTGACCCTATTATGACAAATTAGGTAACCATAGTGATACACTCGCTCGGCTTGGGGCTTTTTGAGACACGCAAGCTTGCATCCTCAGTGCTGTAAAAGGGGACGCATCGGCAACAGGACATATTTATGGTGTTAACGGTTGCCAGGGTGACTTGGGTCTTGTGATCTCCACTGATTGCAGAAGAAAAGAAGGGGAGGTATAGTTGCTGATTGTGTGAGCCCAGTTGTGCGTGTCTGTCGGTGCAGGGGGGGCATGACCAGGCTGTTGCATGTGCATATCAGCTGGCGACTCGCTAGTGTGAGATTTGAGGGAGATGTCATTCCAGTCAGCCTTCAAATTCAGGTTGCTCGCCCTGCCTTGGAGCCACATGTCAGCTGTGTAAGAGTGCGTGAGGCGAGGGGCTGCAGCAACGCCGCGTCTGCACCGAGGAGAACAAGAGACTGGACTCTCCCGTCAAGCTAGCAAAAGGCTGCAGAACAGAGTAGCCATGGCTGCCTGTGCATTCTGATTCTACCAAGAAGAGGAGGAGGAGGAGAGAGCACTTCAGTGGCGTACGTGTGCGCAGGATATAGGGATGTTTAGTAAGTGAGGGGATGACATTCAGCGGAAACCTTGTTGAAAATGGACTATGAGAGACCAAGGCACAGTTAGCTCCTAGCCCCCCGCCCCTCCCCCCACACACACACTCTCACACGACACAGGGACTTCGCAGGGTCTGTTATCGGACTGCTTCCCACTGTGGATCAAACAAGTGTTTGGCACACTGGAGAACACTGCCTCCAGTCATGGGATGCGTGTTCTCACTGCCCAAAGAGAGACAGGCAGCGGCAGCAAGGTCAGTGCGTGTGCGTGTGTGTGAGACACGCTACTCCAATTTCATCCACTGTCTAACATGCTGAAGCTCTCCCTTGAAATGGATGCTGTAGCCTGAAAAGGCAAGTCTTTGGATTTCTGTTTTAAAATGGTTTGAAATTACCATATGCACAAAGTTGATGAAGTTGAATTATGAGGCTGAACATTAGAAAAGTTCTCTATGAAGCTATTGTGGAAATTCATTGTCTATCAGAGATTTTTGAAAAAAGAATGTTCCATTTTCTTTTGAAAGCACAATCAGAAGTTTGCGGATTGCAGATGTTGATGAGGACACATTTCAGTTGTCTTAGCTTGCTCTCAGAATTTTTTGCGTGGCTCTGTCAAGGAGCTAGAAGCTTTAAAAAATAAAATAGTTTTTGAAATGTTTGAGTTGCATTTGTGTTAAAAAGAGGGCAGAAATCACGTCAATCGTTTCAACAGTTTGTATTTCACAGCAGTTGTGATTCAGACATTTTAGCAGCAGCGAGTTGCATTGAGCTGTTTCTACGCTATGTTTCCATGACATGTTCAAGGATTTCAACACAGGGAAAGGGGTGTGGGCGCTGCACCAAATCTGTCCCCTGGGCTTAAATAGGATGAGAGTTATGGAGAAAAGAACTCTGCTCAACTTTTTTTTAGAAAAGCTGCTTTTACAGAGGCAAACATTACATGACATGTTGACCTATAACAGCTACCAGGGGTCAAATTAATTAA
The DNA here is from genome assembly GCA_036571765.1 of Plecoglossus altivelis. Taxonomy (NCBI): domain Eukaryota; kingdom Metazoa; phylum Chordata; class Actinopteri; order Osmeriformes; family Plecoglossidae; genus Plecoglossus; species Plecoglossus altivelis. The sequence continues at coordinate 1,042,562 of BROE01000019.1, forward strand.
AATAATGAAGCAAATGCACAAAGTTGTTTAATTTTTCTCGCAGTTGGTTGTGTCTAACTCATCAGGTTTTCTTCTTCATCAGGTGCCAAGATATCAGAAGAATGTAAAAATTTTTGGTCTTCAGCACTGTCTTTTGATGACTTCATCACAGCTTTATGGTTGGAATGACAGTCACCTTGATGGGTTTAATGTTGATATGTCTGCTGTTTGTCCAGAGTCACACCACAGCGAGAAACCAGCTTCATTGAAAAGATGAAAAAGACGGTTGGTGGTGTTTTTTCCCTCAAATCTATGATGAAATTGTAACTAAAATATTCAATTTACTGTGTCATGTCATCGTTGATTATCATCTTGATTATCCATCGGCGTGAATGAAAAATGAATAACTTGCATAGGTGGCTATGGGTCTTGGGGCACTGCGTTGTACCATTGACAGTCATTTGAACATGAATAGTTTAATGAGGTACCCCCTCCCCCCCTTCAATAAAGTCTTACCAAATGAAAGCTGTGTAATCATCTTGCTAATGGCCCGTGTCTTGTCCATCTTGGTCTATCTCACCAGAACAGAAACATAGTCGTGTTCTACGGCTCTCAGACCGGCACAGCTGAGGAGTTCTGCGGCAGACTGGCCAAAGACGCCCAGCGCTATGGCATGAGGGGCATGTCTGCCGACCCTGAAGAATACGACATGGTATTGGTCTTGTCTAGTCTGCGAACACGTGGTTGTCACGTTGCACACCTGAGTATTTCAGGGTCTTTGGGTTTGGATTAGTCCAAATGCTCAAAGTCAATATGAATGTTTTCTGTTGCGTTTTGAAGAATGGAGACTTTTTCCCCAGTTTGAAGTTTCTGAGGGAAAAAAGTCTTGGCTTGTCAATTGTCACTTTGCAGTCGGAGCTGCCCCGCCTAGCGGAGATGGAGAACTCACTGGCGGTGTTCTGCATGGCCACCTATGGGGAGGGGGACCCCACGGACAACGCTCAGGATTTCTATGACTGGATGCAAGAGACCGACGAGGATCTAAGTGGCGTCAACTTTGCGGTTCGTGTTTTCGCCCTCAGACTTTTGCCAATTGTCAGTCTCAGTATCACACACGCATGACATGTAGGCTTTTATTTAATGAGGACGGTGTCTTACTCCGGCCTAAAGAGAGTGAAGAGATTTTGTAATGGTTGAAGGGATTCGTGTACACAGACACACTCCACATCCCTTAATAGTTGTCCTTTTTTCCCTAGTCCAAAATCAAACCCTTTTGGTGGAATGTAAAATACACTTCACCCACCCCCTTTACTGACCTCTCCAAATCCACCAAGTGGAAACATGTGGTTCTGCCAAACAAAGCTTCTTGGACTTCATGAGTGTACTGGCGCCTGCTATAGTGCTGGTAGTTTGTGGTTTTTCCCAAGACATTGTGAGTTTTCCATTGCAAGGGTTTTCTCATTTACATCACCACTGAACAATGCGAACCCCAGCTTCCTCCTGTTCTTTGTGTGACCTTCCAGAGTTTTTTTTTTTTTACTGCTTATTTGGTCAAAGGGTTGTCTTGAAAATTGTAGCTTTTTTGTTTTCCAAACTATTGCATTTTCAAAGCCACGAAAGGGTACTTGGGTTACAAGTAAGATTCCGATTGATTCCTGCAGAGAGATTCAGTTCTGAATTATGCTTGACTAAATTGGCTGAGACGATTTAATCGATATAAATATCTATTAGCCAAAGTATCTTTTACATAGATTTACTGTTAAGGCTAATATTGAGTCTTTCTACCACAGGTGTTTGGCTTGGGGAACAAGACATATGAGCACTTCAATGCCATGGGGAAGTACACAGACAAGAGACTGGCAGAGCTGGGAGGCAATAGAATATTTGATCTGGGTATCGGGGACGATGATGCCAAGTAAGTTGCAATCTCTCCAAGAGTGAAACATGCTACAAACAATTAAGCCAAGTTGGATTCTCCTTTTTAGAGATTAGTAAAATTCGACCTAATCTAATGGGCAATAGTACATCACACAATGCTGTATTTTATAAACCATGAAACTATTTGCATATGCTTGTGGTCAGTTGCTTTGTATTTTGAAAAGAGCAATATTGTATCTCAATAACTTCCATGTATTACTATAATTTTTTTCCAATCGTATCGTTTTGAAAAGTGCTTAAAATAGACTTTTTCGACTTGACCTCACAGTCTTGAGGAGGACTTTGTGTCGTGGAAGGAGGGATTCTGGCCTGCAGTGTGTGAACACTTTGGAGTGGAACCTACAGGGGATGAAACCAGGTAATAACTGCACCTCTCAACAGGCCGAACCTGTTGCCAAATGCTGCAGTTTCATGTAGAAATCAAATCAGACTTTTAATAAGATTGCCAACTCATTAAGGTGAAAGCCAATAAAGGTTGGCTAATTCTGAACATTGACTATATGCATTTGTTAAACTCTGGTTTATAACTCTGCTTTAACTCTTTGTTAAACTCTGGTTTATCAAACCATGGAATGAGTTGGTAGTTATAACAGATTGAGTTTGTTGTAAAATGATATTCCGGTACGTATTTGCTATCACTAACACAGGTCCACTGTTGCCATTTTAAATTCAAGACATTAACGTGATCAGAAGGTCGAAAGCCTGAATGCTTCCATCTGTGCTTCTGAAGCCTTTGATTTGGTTTTGCTTTAAAAAATCTACACATTTGCATCACAGAGAGAGCAACCCGCAGGAAAAGCAGGCCTTTGCTATTGGTGCAATTGTGGATATTAGACTTTTCAGGGTTGAAAATAGCCGGTGAAATGGCCAACAGAAGTAACCACCTTCCATACTCTCATCTCCTCAGTATCCGTCAGTACGAACTGGTGGTGTCAACCGACATCAACATGAATAAAGTATACACCGGAGAGATGGGTCGTCTCAAGAGCTTTGAGACTCAGAAACCGTGAGTTGGCATGCGTGTGTGCGTGCGTGTGCGTGCGTGTGTGTGTCTGCCATTAGTTCAGATGTGAGCAGTATACATGTGGAGACCTGACTGCAAAGCTGCATCATTGGTCAAATTGAGACAAAAGGAGTTGATTATTGTTGTTTAGGGGGCCACAAAAGAGATGACTGTTGTCATGGTACTGACCTGATTCTCACTATTTCACTGGGCCTCACAGGTCCAAAAGCAAAGTCAGACTTAGTTTGCATCCTGTTGTCATGACTGTTTCCCAAAATAATTTACATCTAAATGAGCCTATTTCCATTTTTCCTTTTTTATATACTAATATTAAAATAAGAAAATTGACTCGTTCATGACTTTGCATTTTGAATCTTCGGTTTAACACCTCACCAGAAATCAACACGCACAGCATTCAGTTCTGACATTGTTCACTCACACCTCCCTGACATTGAGGAAAAAATGGCTTTCCATTTGTGTGCAGGCCTTTTGATGCCAAGAACCCCTACCTAGCAACAGTGGTCGTCAACCGCAAGCTCAACACTGTAGGAGAGCGTCATCTCATGCACTTGGAACTGGACATCTCAGGCTCCAAAATAAGGTACTGAGGTGGTGAAGGAAAGAGTTTTTTGGAATTAAAAAAAGATATGTCTGCTGCTGCTTAGCATCATCTACAATTAAAGCACAATTTGCTGTTGGGTAATGTCAAAAGTGTGTGTGTGTGTGTGTGTGTGTGTGTGTGTGTGTGTGTGTGAGAAAGGATAATTGCACTGCTTGTTTTTCTCAAAGTTATGCAACCTTCGCCTACCTCATACTGTAGATGTTAATAATCTCTGTTCTTTCTCTCTTAATGTCCCCATTTAATATATATTTAAAAGTGATGTGTACATTTTTATGAAAGATGATAGAAAGACATTTGGTTATCTGACCCTCCATCTAGATATGATTCAGGAGACCATGTGGCTGTTTACCCCATCAATGACGCTTCCATGGTGAACAGGATAGGCCAGATCCTGAACGTTGACCTGGATACGGTTATCTCTCTTAATAACCTAGACGGTCAGTCTAAAATATTGCGCGTCTTATGGAAAGCTCTTTGCTGTTTTGCATCCATGTTTGCATGAATCCGTTGCCTATCTGCTAACATCCATTAGTGGCACATGCAGTTGAGTATCAGTCACAGTTGGTTGCAGATTATTTAATTGCAGTGTGAGTAATAGTTTCAGCATAACACAAAGGGGTAAACAACAAATTCTAAAGTTGCCTACAATCGGATTTAGAGCTCTTTTTCGTCTGTATTTTTCCCCATTCAGAGGAGTCCAATAAGAAGCACCCGTTCCCCTGCCCCACCTCCTACCGCACGGCCCTGACTCACTACCTTGACATCACCAACCCCCCCCGCACCAATGTGCTGTTTGAGCTGGCCCAGTATGCCTCCGACCCCAAGGAGCAGGAGACCCTGCGCAAGATGGCTTCCGCCTCGCCAGAGGGCAAGGTGAACACATCACATGGTCTGTGTGAATATCTCCACAACAGAACTAGAATTCCATATCGGTCACTGTCAGGTAATTCCTAAATAAGAACACAGTTATTGAAGCAAAGGAAGCTTTACTGCTTGCCAGCAAGGAGACAAGTCTGATTGTGGTCACAAAGTTGTCTAAGTCTTTGTCTCCCAACTCAATCATTCATACTGCCATTAACACAAACAATTCCTAATAGTCATTAGTTCATTTAAAACATGGAGTTCTCAAATCAAGTTCTGCGATTTGAGTTCCTCAGTACAGTAATTTGACCCAAGACCAACTGTCCCCCAACTCAGTTCTCACTCAGGGTGCTTATCACTTGAAGTTCCATTCAAGTGATAAGCACCCTCCTAAATCTACAGGGGCATCTACCTCACCTGGCCAGATGTCCCTTTATGAGGGGTCACTCTATTCGTAAGATAATGAATTCCTCTACAACAGGCAGACCTGAACTGATCAAATTGCTCAGCTGGAGACAGCTTACTCCCTCTCTTGGAAGTAAGAGTCTGCTGTTAAGAATACTTGTTTGATACAGAATAAGGCTTGCATCCCAAATTCCAGTCATCGCTGCATGCATTAGACAATAGTGCTTGGCACAATTAGAACAATTTAGATTCGTATAGTAAAATGATCATTAGAATAATGTCAATTGCTGCAATGTAGTAACAAGAATGTGACTTCTCCTTTTTCGGATGACTCTGTAGGCATAAAAGCAGTCTTCACATTAGATGACCATCACACAGCTCAGTGTACTTGATGCCCCACAGATTCTCCGATCGTTTTCCTCATCTAAAATATCACATTAGCTGCGTCCCTTAAGTTGCATAAGAAGTGGCGTTTTGTTGTGGTTGATGTAACTAGGTAAACCCAAAAGTAATTCTAAGCTCATGGTGACATGAACCTGTGTCTTAGAGTGCATATCAGAGCTGGGTGCTGGACGCCCGGAGGGATATCCTGACCGTGTTAGAGGACATGCCCTCTCTGCGCCCGGCCGTAGATCACCTGTGTGAGCTCCTACCTCGCCTTCAGGCTCGCTACTACTCCATCGCGTCTTCCGGCAAGGTCAGACTTCGCTGTCCCCTGTGGGACGCGATTCACTCTTATTGGTAGTATATATGAAAACTTCTCACTAATTTACCTTTATATTTATTTCATTTCGTAATCTTCAAACATATACTTCTTTGACATCTACCGAAGGCTATTCTAATTCCCTTGTTTTGGGGTAGCCTACTCATACGTCAGTGCAGATGTAGCATTTTATAAACCTAGTAAACAAACATACCAGTCATGACATTGACACAAGTCTTTTTGCAGGTGCACCCCTCAACCATTAGCATCTGCGCTGTGGTGGTGGAGTTCTGCACCAGCACTGGACGCACATTCAAGGGCGTGGCCACCAACTGGCTGAAAAACAAGACAGTGATGGACAACGGCCACAAAGCGACAGTGCCTATGTATGTGAGAAGGTCCCAGTTTCGGCTCCCCTTTAAGGCTAGCAGCCCCGTGGTGATGGTTGGACCGGGCACGGGGATTGCCCCCTTTATGGGCTTTCTGCAGGAGCGTACCTGGCTCAAGGAGCAAGGTAGCCAAACTACTCTACAAAAATGAATACAATTTGGTTTGGGATCTAACTAAGAAACACTTAAAACCTGTACATATGTGCACAATGTCCTTCAGTCTCCGGGCATAGACCTCCTAGGGCCAAATCTAAATGTTGTATTTGTTCATCAGGGAAGGAGGTGGGAGAGACAATACTTTACTTTGGCTGCCGCCATAGAAAGGAGGACTTCGTGTATCAACAGGAGCTGGAAGAGTTTGAAAAAGCAGGTGTGCTTACTCAACTAAACGTGGCCTTCTCTCGAGACCAGGAGCAAAAGGTATTCAAAGACACTGCTGTCACAACACAACAAGCTTGGTTGAATTTTCTTTATCATGCTAGTCACACCAGAGCTACCAAAAGGCTAACCAGACGCTAGTACATGCCACCTAGCTTCTGGCTTCTCAATCCTAATAGAGTACCTTTTCAGGTTTACGTGCAGCATCTCCTGAAGCAGAACAAAGAACACCTGTGGAAGCTCATCAACACGGACAACGCTCATGTTTACATATGCGGGTAAGAGACCAGTTAGTATTCATCAAAATCACTCATTTGATTCTAGCTGGATTTTGTCGCAGGTAGGAAAGAGACATTTAATTATAGTATCGTAATCTGTAAGTCATGCATTTATCCAAGAATAAAACAATATGTCGGACTTCAGCGCGATCTTTCCTTAGCATCTCTCGTTTCGCTTCTCAGGGATGCGAAGAACATGGCGCGAGATGTCCAAAATGCGTTCCACGAAATAGCGGAGGAGGAAGGCGGCCTGACACATACCCAGGCAGTGGCGTACGTCAAGAAGTTGATGACAAAGGGGCGCTACTCTCAGGACGTATGGAGCTAATCAGCAAATAACACTAACTAGACCTCCAAATCCACTACACTGACCTATCGTCAGATTGTGGAGGATGAACTGGACGACTATTTAAGGTTTTGGAGTGGGATTTTACGTGTACTTTAACATAGTTACTGCATAAAAGATCTCTATATCCTTCTAGGGTTAAATTGGAACAAGAGGGTTTTTGGAACGGGATATGATATCAGGAAGATTGAGTTCATTGTAGATAACCTGAAATTGGACTTTGATAAGAAAATTGGTTCAAGTGATGTTGAAAAAGCATGTTACTGCTATGTTTCAAGTTACACTAGTTTGAACAGTCACCCTAAATTGAAAGCAGTCGCTGCGTTGTCTCCTCATAGGACATAGAATTATCCTCAGGTTGAAGTAATTCGAAATGTTCTCATGGTTATGTTGGTTTGGAAATTAAATATAACCTTTAGACATGCTAATCATGTTGCTAGAATACACCAACCCACTGCCGATTTTGTTTGATATCGCAATTTCATAGTTTGGGTATAATTTGATGGTAAAAGAAATGTAAATACTTTAGACTAACTTTTGCCAAAAGTGGCAATTTTGCAGAATTTTTCATCAGCCCATGCTACTGTTTGCACTGTTACATAAAACAATTAACTAGAATTATAATGAATATAATGCAGTTACAGTGGCCAATTACTCAGATTAAATATCTGTCAAGCGTTGATGGGCTGTTGGCTAAATGATATACATTGTGTTTATAAATACAAGTCTGTTTACTCATTTACATGTGGAATACAAATTTAGCTTTGTCTTGCATCACAAGGTTACTGTACATACATGACACCAGTACCATGCTGGTGCAGTGACAAATTAACACATTCAGATGTTGTAAGTTACTGTTAGTTACTTTAATGCACATTTCAGTTAGTGTATGTATTTGTTTGAATCATCCATAGGTGTAAATATGCCACTGTTTTACTAGTAGAATCTCCTGAAACCTTTGCCTGCTCCACAAACAGTCATCCAGCTTGTGCTGGTGACACTGCTGTGCATGATCATTGAGGTGCTTTAGAAGATATGTTTGCTACACATTTTCCTACATTAACAGTCATTATTATATTTGACTTCTGGGACTTTTTATTGAATCTATATTTTTGAGGGTTGGCTGCATAGACTGTGTTGGGGGAGTGTGTGTGTGTGTGTGAATGTATGTGTGTATACACATTCAACAACAAAAAACAACAAAATTGAATTTTAGGTTTTTGTTAAATTTGTGGAGTTTGTCAAGTTGAGTTTCTCCAAGTTTGTTATGTCTTATTTCTTTAGACGTTCTGTTCCTAGACAATTCATCAGTGGAACATATAAATACAGGTGAAAGTCAAAATTAGAATATCTTGCAAAGGTTCAAGTATTCCAGCAATTAGATTTACAAGGTGAAACTAATGTATGACATAGGTTCATAACATGCAACTCAAGATATTTAAAGCCTTCATTTGATATAATTTTGATGATTATGGCTTACAATTTATGAAAACCTAAAAAAAATTTAATATCACATACAATTAATAGAAAGGGGATTTTAAACAGAACTATTGGCCCTCTGAAAGGTTTAATCTTGCATATGTACTTAGTACATGGTTTGGGCCCATTTTGCTTGAATTACTGCCTCATTGCGGCGTGGCATGGATGCTATCAGCCTGTGGCACTGCTCAGGTGTTATGGAGGACCAGGATGCTTTGATAGCAGCCTTCAGCTCTGCTGCATTGTTCGGTCTCATGTCTCTCATCTTTCTCTTGGCAATGCCCCATAAATTCTCTATGGGGTTCAGATCTGGCAAGTTTGCCAAATTGGCCAATCAAGCACCATTATCTGATGGTTATTTAACCAGGTTTTGGTACTTTTGGCAGTGTGGGCAGGTGCCAAGTCCTGTTGGAAAATGAAGTCAGCATCTCCATAAAGCTTGTCTGCTGAAGGAACCATGAAGTGTTCTAAAATCTCCTGATAGACAGCTGCGTTGACTCTGGACTCAATAAAGCACAGTGGACCAACACCAGCAGGTGACATGGTTCCCCAAACCAACACAGACTGAGGAAACTTCACACATCTTGGATTGTGTGCATCTCCATTCTTCCGACAGACTCTGGGACCTTGGTTTCCAAATGAGATGCAAAATTTGCTCTCATCGGAAAAGAGGAGTTTGGACCACTGAGCAATAGACCAGTTCTTTTTGTCTGTAGCCCAGGTAAGACGCTTCTGACGTTGTTTGTTGTTCAGGAGCGGCTTGATAAGAGGAATACGACATTTGAAGCCCATTTGCAAGATCCATCTGTGTGTGGTGGCTCTTGATGTGCTAATTCCAGCCTTGGTCCACTCCTTGTGAAGTTCCCCCACACTTTTGAATGGCCTTTTCCTGACAATCCTCTCCCGACTTCGGTCATCCCTGCGCATTTTGCACCTTTTTCTTCCATGCTTTTCCCTTCCAGCTAACTTTCTATTAATGTGCTTTGATACAGCACTTTGAGAACATCCAACTTATTTTGCAATTACCTTTTGAGGCTTTCCCTCCTTGTGGAGGATGTCAATGATGGTTTTCTGCACAACTGTCAGGTCAGCAGTCTTCCCTATTATTGTGAATTATACTGAACCAGACTGAGAGATCATTTAAAGGCTCAGGAAAGATTCACAGGTGTTTTGGATTAATTAGCTGATGAGCGTGTGACACTTTGAGCCTATAGTATTGGACCTTTTCCAAATATTCGAATTTTCTGAGATTTGGAATTTGGGGTTTTCAAATACTGTAAGCCATGATCATCAAGATTATAACAAATAAAGCCTTGACATATATCACTTTGCATGTACTCAGTTTGTATCACGTGTTAGTTTCACATTTGAAGTTGAATTGCTGACTTGAATGAACTTCTGCACAATATTCTAATTTGAGTTTCACCTGTAAATGAAAAACATTTGTACATTATTGGAAAACCATCATTGAATGGCAAGAGTTGCAAATGTCTAAAGAAATTGGTGCCTTTTTTAGATTGTAGCTGTATCTTTGATTTGTTGATAACAGATCTGTTTGTTGCATCTCTGTTATACAACTTGATCAAGTTTTATATGCAAAAGTAGTAGTCTGTAAATAAACAATAACTTGAAAAGCATGATTGAAAAAATATATGTATATTAAACAAAGATTGTGGATCTGATATTAAGTTTTTGTTATTATATCATCCATTTATACTGGCCATTGCCATGAAGGCAGTAGATTGAATGTACCTCTTTTCTACACCAGCACAATGCAAACCACTGTTTCACACACTGTTATTGCTCATTTAATGTAATAAGAAAAATCACACCTTACAAATTCAGCCTTTGAGATGTTTCCTGCCTGAAATCTGGAATGCTTAAAGTCTCCAATATTCTCAAAATAACATCAGCGCAAACACTCATTTTGCCTACACTCATTACCTTCACATACAGCATCAAAACAAGAAAAATCAATCATACATTTTTGCCCTGAATCTACCTAGCCTGAAAAGCTCACAGGTGCCCCTTGGTCAATCATCACCGATGTTGTTGCTAAATCCCTTTCTGAAAAATTTGAAAATGTATCTGGATGAGGTAGATAACCAACAGGCTGACCTGAGTGCGTTGTCATTGGGCTAACATGGAAATGTTCAGAGCAGGAATCATTGCCACTGGGATTATTTCTGTCAACTAAACCATGTTCGTGACTATGTCCATGCCCTTTGCTGTGGCTATGACTGCAGCCATGCTCGTGGCTATGCTCGTGACTGTGTCCGTAATTAAACCCAAAGTTATATGCCAGGCCATGTCTGTGGCTGTGTCCATGTGGGGCTGAGTGTGGAACAGGAAGAGCTTCAGTGTAGGAGGAGTGTGACCAGCCTTCGTACATCTTTGGTGCAGCCTCTGTAGTTTGGAGGCTTGAGAGAGAGGAGACTGGTGCATAGGCTTGGACTGGGTAAGACCCTGGGGTTGGGGTGATTCTGCAATTGATGAGAAAGTTAGAAGGAATGAATGTGCAAATGGTTGCATTGCCAAGTTGTACAGTGTATTATGATCAATAAGCAAAATAGCCCTCCTATTCAGGAGGGCATGTCAGGGTATAATGTCACATTTGTACCCTTTGAATAAAATTTAGCAGTCCCAATTCTTCCTTGCGATACAGGTCTGTCAGAAATGCATTCCTAGTCACCCTAATCAAACCAAATCCATTTCTGAAATACCAACCGAGGATGAACAACATTCTTCTTCTCCTCCGCAGATGCTGGGACATAGAGGACGCCGATGTTCCTCAGCAGCCTGAAAGGCATCTTCTTGTCAAGAATTGATGCCCTAGATTCAGACATGTCCAACATAGAGAACCAGCCTTTGCCATCTATTTAAAAACCACAGGTTAAGGTAGTAGCTAGTAAGTATTATTTATTTGTCCTAGAAGACAGACATAACAGTACTGATTTGCTTACTGGAAGTTTTGGACACAAGTCATTACACATGTAATTCAAAGTAAAATTCCCAAAGATCTTGAATGGACTAAGGATACAGACCCACCCTGTTGCAATTGCAACAATGTTACAGAGGAACACAGTGTGTGGGACCAGTAGTGATATGATCATCAGAAACAGCCATGGTATGGCCAACGTAGGGACACTGACCCCAAATAGGAAGGCCTTGGTCATTCGGGATTGCACTATAATCACACTGAGCAAGGCTAGAGAAACAGGAACTAACCCTTCCACCTGGTCTTGAAAGAAGGTATCCAAAACCACAAGCTGTAGTGTGGTGTACAACACTCCGGTGACAGTAGAAAGTAGTAGAAATAGACAGATAAATTGAACAGTCCCCAAAGTCTTTTCAATGTTACTACCCAGGGGCACCAAAACCCCTACACTGAGGACTAGTTGAATCGTGGTCTTGTGGTGGAAGGAGTATGTCAGCAGCTTGTGTACTGTAAATGGAAGGTGTAGCATCGTTAACATATGTCTATTATAAGAAACAAAGTATAGGCTATCCACACACACACAAAATGTAATCGGTGAAACATAAGTTTGGATTGTTTACAGACACAACTGGGGTGTAAGTAGGCTACAGGCATTTATGTTTTACTCACATATATAATAACTGAAGCTGCCTTACCATGCCAATTGGCAAAAGCACTGGTGTCAAGACTGAAGACATCCTGTCCTAAACTGAAATGTGAGGAGACGATAAATAATGCGCAGGATACGGTGATCACAGTCACAATCCCACTAGTGAGACTGATCTGTGGCGTAAAATTCCTAAACCTACTAATAACATCTTTGAAAACAATTCGGGAGATCATTTTTAAATCAAACCATTAATTCCGGTTTTTAATCCTCTTTTTGTGCCTCTTTTCCAAGTTATAGCTTTATCAGTGGGAACTTCTCAAGCTAGCTGGCTAACATGTTTACCAATGTCACACTTCCTGGATTCAACGCAAAGTAAGTGCTGATTGGTCAGTTGTCAAATAGGGACGTAACAACACAGCTCAATACAGTGGGATTCATTTGGTTAATTATTCGTTGGATCACAGTTAACGCGTTAATGTACGTTTAATCATTTGTATTTACGAGACAATTCCCTTAGAATTTTGCTCCGTTCTTGGGAGATATATTTGCAACCGCTTACGGCAGGGGCGCAACCAGACGTTGAGGAATAATGTGGTCTAAAGCCAGTCTCCGGAGGGCCTGTTCACTTATTATTTAGTTGGTGTATGTACAGTATAAGCACAACGAAGCTTCTGTACGTGTCTGACATTTAGCACATACCAACAGTGGGTCACTTTCAGGTTACTCATAATGTGATCTTCATTAAAACCAAGTCAACTCCTCCACCATTCTTCCAGCTACTCCCCTCTGGCAGAAGGCCACAGTCCATCAGGACCAAAACCTCACGCCACAAAAGCAGTTTCTTCCAATTAGCAGCTGGCTCCTTCACCAAGGTTAACAGTCTAAAGTCTGTTCAAAAGCTCTTTTAACAGTCGTCTTAACTTCAGACAGATCTGCACAAGAACCCCCCACTCCCCGCTCCCCACACCAGAACAGAGCCCAGGGTGCCCTCACCAGAGGCAGCTGTGAACGCCCTGCGTGAGACTGAGGGAGAAAACAGACACTCTAGCCCAGGGATCTCCAATTCTGGTCCTCAAGTGCCGCTGTCCTGGAGGTTTTAGATGTTTCCCTGCTCCAGCACACCTGACTCTAATAAAGGGTCATTATGAAGCTTCCACAGAGCTTGGTAATGGCTCATTCATTAGAATCTTGAGACCCCTGCTCTAGCCAGCCAGTTCCTGCCACACACCACCCCTGGTTCACCAGCAGGGGGCATTGTCAGTCCAAACTCAGTGCTCTATGTCCATGTTCTGAAGAAATAGGGTGACCATACCAGACTTTGTCTGACAGTCCGGTTTTCCAGCCCCTTTTATGGGCAGCTGTTACATGTCCTCCGTTTTGAAGCCCACGTGAGTGAATAATTAAACTGCTACATTGGGTACGAAGGGTAAAAAAGAAGGACACGCAACCGATGTTTTTATTTGCTGTGGTTATTTCCTTTGTGGTGATTTCATATTGCATTCTGTGACTATTATATGGTATTGTTTGGTGGCTGTTAAATTATGGTGTGTGAACTTCAGTGTTTGGAGACAACAAGGATGGGGGGAACAAACTCCCAAGCTGACAGTGACGCAGCCCATTAGCCCAAATTACTTCTTCCATTCCGTTCCTTAAAAAAGGAGCATAGGATAAATACTAAAGGAAAGAGCTTTATTCTAAAATAACCTGTTAACTGGCGGACGAAGTAACCAGCTAAAACTGCCAGCAAATTGGGTCACAACCGCGGCTTGGCTGTCCGACGAATCTACTGCTTCCAGAAAGGATGTCTATTATTCTATTAATGTATGGTCAACTTCCACACCCTTTACTTTTTCAATTAAGGTTTTAGAAAATTATAGAAAATCACTTATCTCTGAAAATAGTATCAAATACTGGCTAATCTCAATAAGATTTTTTCCAAATTGACAATTTTAAATTCTAATAATGTCTGGTCTATATCCACACTCTCTACTTTTTCAATAATATTTCAAATAAAATGTCAGAAAAATGATAGTTTCTGAAAATACCATTAAAATTGTGCTGAACTAAATTGTGACAAATGGCCACAGAGCTGCAGGTCAACCAATTTAATTCGATTCAATTTATTTTTGTAACGCCCAAAATCACAACAACAGTTGCCTCGAAGGGGCAACCAGGAGCTAGTCTGTGCTTTGATTGTGACAGTATAACCAAAAATGTTTTTGATTTTCACGTCAATATGCTTCCCACCAAATGCATACCAGAACAGTCAGTAAGGTGGAGAGGAAGGGACTAGGAACTCTGTGTGGTCTGTCATATGAGACCCTAACCCTAAATCCAAGACCAGGGCCAACATGGTCACATCAGTAACCAGGCCGATTTTGACAGCTCAGCCTCTCTACAGCACTGGAGAGAGTAAGTGAGCAACAGATAAAATAACATTTCATTAGAGAATGCAAAGAGGCAATTTACAGTTACAATAACAGTAAGGATAAGGTCCCCACCAGTCAAATGTGAATAAGTACAGCATTTTAAGCAAACTAGTTTTGGATGTAGCCGTAAATGCCAATAGATCACAATGTCCCTTAGATTGGAAAATGGAAGAAGCATGTTCCAGAGAAGAGAAACTGTATACAAGAATGCCCTGTCCCTCTGTTGTTTTCAAGCTGCCTAGACTTCCTGCTTTTGGAGAACCTGGTGCACGTCAAATACAATTTTACTCTATTTAGCACCATCTAATAAAAAGTGTTGATGACATTGTGTTACATTGTTAAATTATTGATTTGCCCATGTTTTCAATAAGTTTAATCAGCATTGCTGGAATTGCTGCATGTAACAGTTAAAGGGAATTCAGAAGAGATCAGAACAGATTGCTGCACCATGAATGTGAAAACACTCATTACACTTTGATTTCTTGGACCAAGCTGTATATTTCCAATTACAGAAAGAGCAAGCTGGGTGTTGACTGTATCTACATGATTTGGGGAAGTCGTGGCCTAATGGTTAGGGAGTTGGGCTTGTAACCCTCAAGTTGCTGGTTCGATTCTCGCATCGGCAGGAATTGAAGGTGGGGATTGTGAATAAACAGCACTCTCTCTGCCTTCGATACCATGACTGAGGTGCCCTTGAGCAAGGCACCGAATCCCCAATTGCTCCCCGGGCGCTGGAGCAATAGCTGCCCACTGCTCCGGGTGTATGTTCACTGTGTGTGCGTGCGGTTGACCACTACTCACTACTGTGTGTGCACTTGGATGGGTTAAATGCAGAGGTAAAATTTCAAGTATGGGTAACCATACTTGACAATATGTCACTTCATGATTTTGTTCTTATTCTATTGCCAGTCTGTGTCACAACCAGGCTCAAGTGACAAAGAGTGACATATCTATTACTACAAAGAACACATGTCAATTAACTAAAGAAAGTCACAACGTAACAAAAGGATTGTGCTGTTACAATAATTAGTGGTGTAAAGAGTTGATGTGTAATTTGTGTAGTATGTTGTAAAGTGCAAAAGACGAATAGATGTATGCCACAAAACATTTGTCAAAGTGTGCCTGGAGAGAGAAATGTCCTCTAATTCCACAGCACAGGTGTGATCTATATTAGTGATCAGGGCTAACTTCCCTGCCTGCCACCCTGCAACTGAAACACACACACAAAGACAGGAGCCTTTAACAGTCTGTAACATGAATAAAGTATAAATAAAGTAATAATTGAAATTGATTAATTAACAGTACAAATAAGAAACTTGAAACTATAACTGTTAACACTGTAAATCCATAACCATATAAATAATCCTAACATAAACTTAAACAGTATGATCATATAAACAAAGCTTTAATAGAATAATTTCAGTATTGACATGAAAATAAAAGAAAAACGCAAATGCAGCTCAGGGATTTTCTATCATTTGTTTTGAAACTTAATTGAGAAAGTACAGGGTGTGGAAGAAGGTTACGTATTATTAGAATAATCTGGTGTCCGTTTGCGGTTTTATCATCATATAATTATTATCAGTCATCATTTTTCAAAATGGTATGTGCAGTTTTCACTCGGTCCCTCGCGGCGCTTCGAACGAGCGCTTTCCAAATGTGAGACGAATATCGAATGTCGAATTTGAAACTAACTTCACCTCGGTCTGGTTTTTAAAGGACAGACACTACGTTTTTACTATTGTACATTTTGCAGGATCCTGTGTGTGCACACTTGTAATTTCGTTTTTCTTTTTTTAAATGAACTGTCGTGATTTATTTTCGTCAATAAATTAGGTCTGAAATAGTCGATTTGCTACACATCTGAAGAGAAAATGTCACTTTAAATAAAGGTAATCTTGAAAAAGGTGGTAAATTGTGTATAAAGTGCTATTTGTGAATTTGATTAGAGGCTTATTGAAGTGTTACTGTCTTAAATATACAAATTTTCTGTGTTTGACGGTGACCAACACGTACATTTTGTTATTTACCAGTATCTTTACAGGGGCTGTGCGAGCGGTGATGACGAAATAGCAACGTCATTATTCTCAGCCCTCCTCTTCAGTCGCTGGCTAACTAAGCTAGCAGAGGGTGTCTTCTCCAACTCCAGAAGTATCCAAGACTTGTCGCTTTTAGTCTACGGTGATAACCTCCGTTTTTACTCCTTCTGCCTTTCTAGGCATGGATGACAGCTATACCCGGTCATGGCATTACGACATTACACCCTCGACTTCACCCTCGCTATGCCAGGTAAACGATACACACACAGGACACGGAAGTAGGCTAGTATGTCTTGATACTCGTGCTTTGCCGCAAAATAGGACACGGATAGGCCACTGACCGCAGCAAATCTGAAGTTGCACAATGTGATTATCAAACGCGTATCTCTATGAAAAAGTAGGCTACCTACCTACAGTTCTTTGTTAGAAAACACATGTAGCATTTTTCATTATTTCTTTAAATTACGCTTAGTAGTTATGCCATTGGTGCAGTCAGCCATGCTATAGGCTAGGGACGACAGACCCCCGATGTGCTGAAACGTTTTTGGGTTTTTTTGCAAAAAAAATCTCAACATTTTTTTTATTTTATTTTTGTACATGCCCATTTAAAATATTTATCAGTTTATATGTCCAAGTACCATTGTACAATAGCTTGATGGTTTGTAACTGTGACTGCAGTGAATTCAGGATTCCGGTCGTCACGAAATGTAACGGAACCTGCTTTTCTGTCGGTTTGTCCTACCTTTCGTACCGTAGCACTAAATTCTATTCTAATCTATCGATATATTTATCGATCCAGCCTACCACATGGAAAAGCCGTGGTAGTATGATGTTATAGTGCAACGTACTATGACGTTTGTAAAATTTAAATTCTCAGCATGACAAAAGTTATACAATGATGAGCGCATGCAGTAAGCCCTAGAAGGGCAATCTGTTGGGTAGGATGAAATTAAGACACCTGTTGTTATGGAAGCCTACAGGGGACTATTCAAATGACGATGCAGTTATCCAATTACATTTTTGCCGGTCAGAGTTCTATGACAATATTAAAGAAAAAATCGAATATGGTTTGATATTTAATTTTCAAAGACGTACCCTTCTTTACAGAGGACACAATTCAAATGTTCAAATGTTAATGCAAATGTGGAAATGTGAATTTATATATAAACAGCATTAGTCTAATTTTTCATTTGTGTCAGCAATATGGATCAGTTAAAATGTACATGCACTTTTTAACAACTTCAAAATGGAGATTAAAAAAACATTAGACATCTTATTTTCAATAACTTGAATGTGCTTTTCAGTGGATAATATTCAAGGCCATTAAGCTACACAGCACCCCTGGTCAATTGCATTTCCATTTTCACTATGCTGCTTAAGGGATGAAATTTGATCCTGAATGCAATCCTTCTCCTCTCATTGAGGAAAGTCTCCAGTTAAGACATCACACTTTCTCAGTATGCATCATACTCTTTTACTCTGGCCCATTGTTAAACATAAAACCCTGTCATTTTCATATATTTCACAATGTGCTCTGACATTTTACCAAGAACCAACATACCCAATAAGTAACCTCCCCAAAACTATTTTTAGCAGTCATTGCCTGATGAGAAAATGTATATCGCTGATCCTCATAGCATCGGTTGTGCTTAACTCACTAACGGTGTGCAGAATTTTGTTATTCCAAGGCATCGCAGCCTCTTGGTGGACGAGCGACTACAATAGGCTATTTATCAGCGTGGCAAATGCAATGTTTTGTGTTAGAGGGTGTGAACTGGATGAAATGCGTGAGTTAGACTTGAGACCTGCATTAGCTGTGTTACAAGGGTCATTTGACCCCTTTCTGTGGTTCTAATAGGTAAACCTGGATTGGTGCTTCTACTTCTACAACGTTGACTGCAGGAGATGTCGTTACTGCCCTGAGTAGCAACCTCACCCCAGAGCATGTTAACCAGCTCTTGGTTTTTAATACGAATCTAAACATACCCAAGAACTAGATTTGCATAGCCTACATGCAAACCACAGTTTGCAAAGCTTGAAATAAAACTGGGAAAGCTCAAAGTGAATTTGACTGTGTTGTATTCGAAGGTGTGATTCAACAGTTTTTCATGGACCAGTGTTTACATCTTCTTTGTAAGAATTCGTAATATCAAATCACAATTTTTACAGAATTGCTATATATTTATATCAAATCATATTGTATTTAGGTAGTATATTGGGATGGCCCTGCTTATTCCCATCACCTGCAACGGTATATATCTTGATGCAGCCTTAATATTGCATGTCCATCTTTTCCAATAGAATGTAATCCGCACCGCTCTGTCTAATGTACCGCATTCAGCTGGATTAGGTATGGCAGGTGTGTTGTAAAGAATTTTTTCCAACTTTTGCAATACTTAGCATGGATGAAGAGCTAATATATAGCTTTCAACACTATGTTTATTGCATAGCAAGAAAACCTCTATGTCAGCTATCTATGGCTGAGTACTCTACTTTGTTGGCCAAAATTACATATATTTCACAATTTTGTCCAACCTGGTTTTAATTTTTTCTTGCATGGATATGCTTTTCCATGCTGCATTTAAAAAAAATATAATTTAAGTCTCTGTAAACATCTGAAATAAAACTGAAAATGCCCAAAAATGTTCTCCTCTATCTCTGCCTTACTGGTTATGAGGATGGGGAAAATTGCTTGCGAAGTTCCTTATAAATTTTGGCTATGCCTAGTCTGAATGTGGCAGAAAAATCTTCTTTCTGGATTGCTCTGCTGTGGTCAGCACAGTGTAGTTAAAATCCGTAATGTAGGTCAAATTTATGGCAACATTTCTTTACCGTTTCTTATGTCCACCCCTTGTTGAATATTAATAATTCCCAAGTTGGTTAGTTCCAGGGGCAAATGTCTACACTGTATGTAAGATTGTTTTCATTTAAACTTACTTTGTTGATGTTGTTTTTTTTAGCTAATTGTTCTTCCACAGTGCATGGGCTGCAGTCCATATTTCAAGAGCAAGAAATGACAGAGACCATTCATGACACTGAGGGACATGGATACCTAGCTACCTTCATGGGAAAGAATGGCAGGTGAGCAAGCACTTATCTGCTTCTTTTCAATTATTTTTTTATGATTAAAAAAGATGTTTTGAATTGTAGATGCAGTTTTTCAGTCCTGTGAAATGTCAAAGGGATATGTTGTACAACTTTTGTCTATACTGTAAAACATCACATTCAGTATTTCTAACATGAACCTTTACGCATGGTCATGTGGTGCATGGCTCTTTCAGAATTTAATTGATTGTTTTTAATGTATTTTATGTGTTCAGTTTCCCTAAATTGTTATTGATTATTTTAACACCCTTTGTGCTTATGATCTAAGGGATTAAGTCTTGTTGAGTTTGATGTTTGTGTGTAAGCCCAATGCATATGTTTGCGGTATCGTCAGTTATTTTGGGGATTTGCTGGCCAGGATCATTAATATATAGGCCAGTCAACCATTACATGATGGCACAGAGTGCCTAGCATTGCCAGACCGTTTTACATGTTTATGTGTGTTAGTCTGGAACCTCTCAATTCATTTTAATTATTCAAGGTCTTAGTGATATTTGGCAGATTTCAATGTCTGGGGATGCACGGAAGTTTTAGCAACTTAAATAATTAAGGCCTAACCAAGGAAAAGTGTGAATACATTTGATCAAACAATTAAGTTTTCAATATTGTGTTAAAATAGCAGCTTGTGTGGAGTGAGACTTGCAAGCTTTGTAAACGCTGCACATGTCGGCATTGAGGAAACAATTCAAAGTGTCAAAGAATGATGCATATATGACTGTGGTAAAGTGAGTTTGATGTTTGATATTCAACAGGTATTTGGAATGTAGCCAGTGCTGTCTGGTCTTATCTTGCCAACTTTCCTGCAACTTGGGGTTTAGCACTGTGACACATTGGCCTTTACAACCACCCAAATAGCCATTCGAAGTGTTAAGGGGCTGTCATCAAATGACCAAAGTAGGATTTTGTCTAGGATGAATCCTAATTTGTTCTGGGTTCATTCACATGTTTGCTCTCTTTTCAATGCACTTTTAAATAGACTTTTATTAACTTTCAACATATGTTACATTCTTTCAGTAGTCAGTTATAGGCCTAATATAGGCTATTCATGGAGGTATGCTCAAAGAAGATCTCTGAAGAAAATGTCAGTGTTCAGTGAATATTATTTTAAATAGATTTTTGAACTATTTCTTTTCTTTGAGAAGCCAGACTAAAACAGTGAAAATCGCTTTTAGGCTAATTGATTTATGCAATGGTAAAAACATTGTTTTTACCATTGCATAAATCAAAATGCCTACAAAATGCTCCACATTCAGTTGTGTGATGCTGAACAATTTTATTCTTGATATCGAATGTACATTCATTTGCATTCATTCATTCAGCAGATTTTTTTCCCCCAAAGTCACTTACAAGAAAGAACTTGGGTAGAACCAGATGAGCATGTAGTTATGGTGCTTGCTCATCTAGGCGGAGATGTCTGTGAGGCAGGCCTCGATTCTAGCTGACATCCCTGGATCAGACATGGGGAATCAGAGGTACAGCTGTGTGTCATCAGCGTAGTGGTGGTAGGAGAAGCCATAGTAGGTGATCGGTCCAAGCAAGGTGGTGTACAGGGACCAGAGAAGGGTCCAAGGACAGAGCCCTGTGGGACACCAGTGGAGAGATGGCTAGGTGCTGACACTTTTCCTCCACAGGAGACCTGGTAGGATCTCCCTGACAGGTCCGATGAGATCTGCTGAAGTGCAGTGCCAGAGATGCCCATCTCAGAAAGACTTGCGAGCAGGATCTGGTGGTTGACAGTGTCAAATGCTACAGATGGTCCAGCAGAATGAATATGGATGACTTTGAAGCAGCTCTGGCAGACCGGAGGGCAGTAGTGATTGACAGGAAGGTAGTTTCTTTGGGTGAGGACAGAGATATGTCTTGGACAGGGGAAAGAAAGAGTTTAGCCATTTAGTTTGGTCAGTCATAGAGGTTTAGGTAACTGACTGCTAATATCAACTTTCCTCTTAAAGGAAAAATCAGTTGCTGTCACAGAGGAGAAGGGGGCAGGGGAGGTGGGATAAAAAGGGTGTAGAGCAGGGGTCTCCAATCCTGGTCCTCGAGGGCTGCTGTCCTGAAGGTTTTAGATGTTTCCCTGCTTCAGCACCCCTGACTCTAATAAAGGGTCATTATGAAGCTTCCACAGAGCTTGGTAATGGCTCATTCATTAGAATCAGGTGTTCTGGAGCAGGGAAACATCGAAAACCTTGTGGACAGCGGCCCTCGAGGACCAGGATTGGAGACCCCTGGTGTAGAGGAAGGTTTGTGAGGTTTTGAGGCTGTTTAATTTTCTTCAGGAAGTGGTGGGTTTTACTAACAGTTGTGTGAGCAGAAAAGGATTTAAGGGGAGAGTGATGCTCATTCAGGTCCAGTCCTTGTTTGGACTTGTGCCACATCCTTAAATATGCCGCAGCTAACAACAACCCGCAAGCTAATGTAAACAAATCCAGGTCTTGACACGTCACCCAAAACTACTAGATCCCATTCTTCTCAACTAGTGAAACTAAATTACTCATGCACAATAAATGGAAAGAAACTCTGGCTACTTAAGGTTGGAATGTATGATGTGTGCTATTTGCATGAACAAACTTGATACCCTGCTTTAACCTTGCACTGTCACGTAGACAGATGCTTTACTTATCTACTATCTTTCTATCTTTGACAAGTTCATAAATAAATAATGCTTTCCATAAATTAAGTGAACCCACCCCTCTCTTCTCTCTCATCCACAGGTTTGTAGTTCTGCGTGTGCACTCCCATGGTTTGGTCACCCTGGACTTGCAGTGTTTTGAAGGGGACAACCTAGGGCAAGTAGACAATGTAGGTCATGTCCAGCATGCTATTTTCATTGCATGAAGACAAAAAATATATGTTGAGAATAACAGCGTCTTTGTTAGCGGTCATCTTTGCAAACAGTATCAGACACTTGGCTGGAACTGATGAGAACAAGAACCGTGTGTTGAAAAACATTGTTTTGAGGAAATCCTTATATATATATATTTAGAAACTTTGTTCACTGTAAACATCTACCAAGTTTTGTGATCAAATTGACCAATCTGGAAGCCTATAAGGTTTGAAAAATCACCAGCAAGAAGGACATTTGTGTTTCTGACAATGTGGTCATTGAATTAATCTGTTATCTTGTAAATATTATCTTGCAAGATACAAAAACTAATACAACAAATGTATGTTTTCTACACACACGATACAAGAAATCGTAGATTTCTAGATAAAGAGGGATCTTATCCTTAGAGCACAAGTTTAATAATTAGCTAGACTTATTTCTGACTCTTCTGATGAAGCAATCCCTCAAATTGAAACATAACCAAGATGAGTGTGGAGTTAGACAGCTACTGTGGTGTACTTCTATCCAAATTGAACAAAATAGATTATAAGTAGAGTAACAGGCTTGCTCTGGCTGGACTGGAACCCATGACCTTGTACATTGTAGTGTACTGTCTCAATCGATTGAGCTCTACTCAGTGTTGAGAGTTAAAGTGGTCAGTTGCTATATAAAAAATTATGCTAGTTCTCGTGTGGCATGCATTGTTAGATTTGACCAACGTTGAAAGAGATATAATTCAAACATATTTTGACCTACCTTGGTGAATTTGTTTACGGTACTTGAAAGTGATGTCATTTTACCCTACTAGATTAGAAAAACCCTCAGTTGAAAAAAGATATTTAGGTAAAGTAGACATTTACATAAATACACCCATTTTAGCCATTTTGCTGTACATTTCTTATTCTATATCAGCCTATAGAAAGACGCGTATTCTACGAATCTGTAACACATTTCTTTAAGCCAATTGGATCTATGGTACATGAGGAATATGGTTTTGAAGGTTGTCCCAAATTTGGACAACACAAGAAAATTCATAAATCTGACGTTATGGGTCCAGAAATAACCAGAGGAAATGTAAATGCCCAGTTCTCCTACACAAAACTTTAGGGTTTAGGCTTATCCTCAACAGTTTACATTTGATCTCTTTACGGTTAGGTTTTTCTTGATCTCATAGTATTGTTTTTATAAAATTGGGTTTACTCTGAAGTCTCCAAGTATAAACATACCATGCTACATATAGTGTGCTACAAATGGTCTGCAGATTAAATTGGACAAACTATAGATACATTAAATCTGCACTTAGCAAAAAATCCTTACTGGCTTCCATGCTGACAGCATTTTATTTTTACCGGCACCTGATAACTCAAATCCATCTTCCCCTTTTGTCCTAGCTTTTAAATGCGCTGGAAAAGAAGCTGAAGAGTCTCCTTCATGGCAACATTAGGAGGATTAAGAGGTATGTCTTTTGTGAATCTTTCCTTAAATTTGCAACACATCACATTATTAGAAATTGCATAAGAAAGCCCTTAGGATATGTATAACTGTCAAAGTAAGTTTCATAACAATTAAAAACTTTTTTAGTTAGGATAATTCTACATTTGGTAGCCATGGTGTGTATAAAATACATACAAAGAGAACATGGGGATGTCTGATCAGACAGCTATTGAGACAAATACTTTTGATTCCTTGACTTTTAACTTCCCCTCCCCCTTTGCTCTCTCCTAAGGCTGCCTGCTCTTACACGAGGGGCAGTTGTTGATCGATACTGGCCCACTGCTGATGGCAGGCTGGTGGAGTATGATATAGATCAGGTTGTGTATGATGAGGATTCTGCTTACCAGAACATTAAGATCATGCACTCCCAGCAGTTCGGCAATATCCTAATCCTCAATGGGGATGTCAGTAAGTAAAATTCAACACGTATTCATGAATTCCATATAAGGTGCAGCAATGCCTAAACTCAACATAACTTTTTCCAGTGCATTTCACAACAGAGCGTCAAACAAAATATAACTATTGTATCTGCGCAAATGACAGTTGAAATGATTTACGGTCATGTTTAGTTTGTATTTTGAAATTGAAGGGTATATCATTTAAATATTAAATATGCAAATACAAATATTTAAGGTTTGAACTTTCTGTGTACAGGTTTGTGTACAACTTCTACACAAACTCTAAGCGTTATAGACCAAAATGGGGGTAACCATGCATCATACGAAATGGCTAAACGGTTATATCAGTAATTTCAATAATTAACTGTAATTTTAACAAGAATATCGTTCAGTGTCATATGTCTCTCCAAACTCAAATGTTCTACCAGATGAACCCTATTAATAATTATAACAATAAAAGTAGATTTCCTCCTGACGGAGGAATCCTAATAAAACTAACAATAACAACAGGTTTCATCCTAATGGAAGAATTCTAATAAGAAAAGGTAGAAACACTTTGATAGCTTTGCTACTTGGCCACCAATAATAATAATAATAATAATAATAACAATAATAATAATGATAATAAAGGGATCAACGGTTTTCCTCCTCACAGTGTAGTCCAATGAAAAATCACAATCTATAATTTATCACAATAAATTACATGTACATAGACTCACAGTAGAACTTGAGGATTCCATTACATTTGAGTAATTGTATTATTTAATAACTTAATTGCTTTAAAATCATGTCTTTTTTATGACAAATGTTGTAACATTTTTACTGGTTAGTTACAAATTGTTTTGCCTTCTATTAGTTTGAATCTATGCCCTGTCACCCCAACTGTATTCCCTGTAACCCTGGGCTACATTGACCAAAATAAAATATTACGTTTTCATTAGGTTCGCTAGTTAGATTGTTGCTACATTGCTGCGAACAACACTACATAGGTTGGTTGTTACCTATCCTCCTCAGTTTGGTGTAACTTGCCGTCACTGGTTCTAACATAATTTCAGTGGTTAGTCAACTTCAAATTCCTGTGTTACCAGGCAAAGTAACGTTCAAAGCCTCAACTACAGTGCAACAATGACTTTTCAACTAGAATACAGTGTGTTGCTGCACTTGTACTATGCTTCACTGTTAGTCTTAAGAATCTTACATTTCAGTTGAATGGTGTCTAACGCTATAAATGTGTAACTGGAGACAGAACAGAGGACACCAATTGCAAGATTAAGCCCTTTTTATTAAATCTTGATTCATTCTTTTTATACAAATTTAACAAAAGTTATGTATTTTTTGGAAGACAAAAAGAAATTCCATGAATTAGATTCTCTCTCAGTTGCAGTGTTATAGACACACATGGAGTCAAAATATTTTGTGTGCGAACAAGTTATGATGGTCTGCTTCAAAAGCACCAAATGCAATGTATAACAACTATCATGCTGTACCATATTCAATTGGTTTGCAATAAGTCTACAGCATGCCAACAATCAAGTTCTTTATTGCTTTGACACAGTGATATTTGTTTTTGTTTATACCCTAGACCTTGCAGAAAGCGACTTACCATACACCCAAGCCATAATCGGTGGTGGGCGAGAGAACTACACTGGGAAGGAGGTGCTCATCCTAGGGGGTGGTGATGGAGGTATCCTGGCTGAGGTCCTCAAACTGAAGCCAAAGATGATAACCATGTTGGAGATATCCTTTCAATAGCAAGCTGAATCGTTGAGTGCTCATTTTAGGGAGGTCTGAAAGAGAACGTCCTGCTGACGAACAAAGTCACGAGGAAATGAGTACGATTCATATATTTCCAGTTTTTGAAAATTTGATCAAACTAATATGAAGAATAAAAAATAATAATAATTTTAAAAAAACATTTAAACAAAAATGTTCAAGGGTATACACTGGAGATCTAAATTAAGGAACAATTCACAAACGCTACATTTATTTCTGAAATATTGTAAATCTTCAATGCTCAAACGTTTAGTTGTGGGTGCAACTACTTGAATGTTTTACAAAGTAACCAAGGTATTTCACCCAAAACATAATTTAGTGGGAAAACGGTGATCAAAATGAGAGCAACTATCGAAGCACAAAATAGACCCTTACTGCAAATGACTTCAGCACATCTACATCCAACATCTGAACATAACTAGTTTCTCCTATTCCACTGACATGATCCTGGTCGACTCTTCTTCCGATGTCTTCCACAGTTCAGTAACCTTAGTGAGCTTCTTAGATATAACCCTGTCAGCAATAATATTTAAATCGATTTTCAACAGGACTCTGGGCTGCCCATTTTGTCAGTTCAATTTTCTTATTTTCAATTAACTGGTGACACATTTTGCAGTGTGACAAGGGGAATTGTCTTGCATGAAAATTGCGGGCTGATTGGGAGATGCTTGCAGGTAAGGATCTGCACATTGCTAAAGAAGGTTTTACTAAACATTTGATTCAACGTGTCATGTACTGTATACGAGTCCCAACTCCTGCTGCAGAAAATATCCCATTGCACTTCCTCCACCTCCTCTAACTGACTTGTTTACGCCTTTTTGGTTCAGTCTTTCCCCAGTTCAAAGTCAGACATAATGTTTCCCATCGGACCCAAGTAAATTAAACCTGCTCTCTTCACTAAAGTGATCTTTGGGCCAGTTCTCCTCTGACTACACATCATTCTCATCAGCTAAAGCTAGTCTAGCTGTTTTATTATCTCTTCTTATGAGTGGTGTGGCCACTGCAGAGTGGCCAATTTCAGTCAAAATTAGCTTAAATAGGGCCAATATAAGAGAACTGTAAATATTCTTTCCTGACCTCTGAAATCAGATGAGTACTGTCCTGTAGAATGTAAAGTGCCAACATATTTTAATGCACACACATAACATCAATAGAGCCCCTGAAGGGATTAGTGGAAAAAAATCAATATAGTTATAGGAAACCCGTCCGGACAAGAAACTTTGTTCGAATGTGAAACGATCATGTTTGAATGTGAAAGGTTTTTTGCCCTGGTCCGTTGCAGGTTCCAATGTGTGGATAGCATTACCTATAGCTTCATTGTCTTTATTCAAGACACCTGTATTGTTCACAACATTATTTACTGCTGCTGTTCAATTACACACATTGTGAAAAGCAAATAACTGCCTGTGGGTAGACCAGCAACATATAAATAAAACATACAAAAAAATTATATATATGAACAAAAGGGCAACAATACCCTTATTATTTAAGTACAACTATCCCTATCTTACAATCGTGCCCCATCATTAAGTAGAATCTCCATGACAGTAAGGGTACATGCATACATTTTGGGGGTATGTTTGTAGTCATTTTTGATTCCATGATGTTATGGTATTGTCTTGGTTTAGGAATCTTCATGCTAGACTAAAAGGTTGCGGTCAAATTGATAAAAGATCCAAGTTAGGAAGGGAACGACTGGGAAAGTTGCATTCACTTTGAATCTACAGGGACTCAAACCTATGTTAGTGTGCACACTGTGCAGCATTTCTGTATACAACTGTAGTTGGCGGCCAAATATCTTCTAGTATTCCAAGGTCTCCCATCCCAGCTCCCAGTTTTGCTCTAATTTAAGACCGTTTCAAACTTTGATGTACAGTATTTGATAAAAAATCTAACTGATCTGTACTTCAATTATAAAGTATTATTAGATACTAAGGGAGGTTTGTGCCTAATGTACATACTAGACCTCATAATTGGCAAAGAGTGGCAACTTGGTTAGCCAGTGAGTGGGATTACTGTTGGGGATTTGTAGGGAACTGTCATCACTTAATTATGTGACATGATCATAGAGTAGGCAGGCTTGAAACGGGCCGCAGTAGTCTTCAATGTTGAGCTGTCCAGTTGTTGGTTTTGCATATTATCAAACAGGACTTTCTGCCTGTCCTACCATCATTGGAGGTGTTGTGACGTACAATATGCATTTACATAAGTCAAATGTCCTCAAACAAGGGTATGTAGACACTTTATTCAGCCCTAAGGGGAGTTTTAATTATTGTTATTGTGGTGCGATAGCAGGCAAGACAAATATTTAAGTCATAAATATTATGACTTTCTTCTTTTTTTATACAAACTTTCACAGTGTTGTGGTCACAGCAATTAGTCCTCATACTAACTATGGCCATTTCTGTTGGTCATCTGACAAAATGACCAATCGTATTTGTATAGAAACTCTATACAGAAACACGCAGGTTCAGTTAAAAACTGTATGCAGTCCCTGTGAGTCTCTTTGATCGACTTGGAACTTGACAGTGCTTCATTTGTTAGATCCTTGACACCGCGTGCACATCGACCAGATGGTAATTGATGGTTGCAGAACACACATGAGGAAGACTTGTGGAAATGTCTTGGACAACTTAAAAGGAGATTGTTACCAGGTGAGAATGAAGAGGTTGTATGTTGTGGAGCTCCTCCCCATAGGGGCTTATTGTGTTTGGGCCTATTGGGTTACCCTCCTATGAATAACTGAATCTAAATGTGTCCTCTGTCAGGTCCCCCCTATATAAGGTAACGTTAGCCTGCCAGTCATTTCATTCAGTGATTTCAATAGGCTACATTATTTCATTTCTGCACAGGTTGCTGATATCTGAAGCCACTAAGAGCCGCCAAGATTCTTCAACCCCAAGAGAATCCCACTTATGCTCGCTTGGACCAAGAAACGTTCGGCTCATTCTTCACCGTCCAAAGCTCTACTCAGGGCTCACAGTCGCTGCTATGACCTGAAAAATAGTTCGGACAGCCACAAATGACACTTTTTGTGCCTCGGCCCACGTCATGCCGGGGATGACTTGATGTATTACCCTACACACCCGCACTGTGCTAGAGTCCCGTCAAGTCATTTTACGTTCATTATGGAGGAGGAGTCCCTCAACGGTTTTCTCTGCAATGGACTCTGAAAGAGAGAGTTCAGCCGCAGATGACAATGCAGAGGACCCTTTGGATGCAGACTGGGCAAACCCCTCCAGCGAAGGCTGCTTCTTTCTCACCCAACCTTCCTCATTCCTTGTTGGGCCCAATCCTTTGGCCAATATAGTGAGAAATTGACTGCAAAACCTTCTGCCTGCCCAGTGACTTTGTGGAGAGATCTCACTGAGATTGGCCTTGACGCTGCCATTATCGTGGGCGCCCCTGTCCCAGAGAGGTCTTCAGACAATGGTCTAACGGGCAGGGAATCGACCCCATCTTGTAGAGATTTTCCGTCTTTTTGTGCAACCACTGTTAGCCGTCTATGTATGTCACAAGGGTCTTGTTAGATATACAGTCAGGTCCATAAATATTGGGACATCGACACAATTCTAACATTTTTGGTGCTAAACACCACCACAATGGATTTAAAATGAAACGAACAAGATGTGCTTTAACTGCAGACTGTCAGCTTTATTTTGAGGGCATTCAAAATCATCCAATACATCCAAATCAGGTAAACAGTGTAGGAATTACAACAGTTTGTATATGTGGCTCCCTTTTTTTAAGGGACCAAAAGTAATGCGACAAAATAATAATCATAAATCAAATTTTCCCTTATTAATACTAGGTTGCAAATCCTTTGCAGCCAATTACAGCCTGAAGTCTGGAACGCATAGACATCACCAGACGCTGGGTTTCATCCCTGGTGATGCTCTGCCAGGCCTTTACTACAACCATCTTCAGTTCCTGCTTGTTCTTGGGGCATTTTCCCTTCAGTTTTGCCTTCAGCAAGTGAAATGCATGCTCAATCGGATTCAGGACAGGTGATTGACTTGGCCATTGCATAACAGTCTACTACTTTCCCTTCAAAAACTCTTTGGTTGCTTTTGCAGTATGCTTTGGGTCATTGTCCATCTGCACTGTAAAGCACCGTCCAATATGTTCTGAAGCATTTGGCTGAATATGAGCAGATAGTATTGCCCGAAACACTTCAGAATTCATCCTGTTGTTTTTGTCAGCAGTCACATCATCAATAAATACAAGAGGACCAGTTCCACTGGCAGCCATACATGCCCACGCCATGACACTACCACCACCATGCTTCACTGATGAGGTGGTATGCTTAGGATCATGAGCAGTTCCTTTCTCTTCCCATCACTCTGGTACAAGTTGATCTTGGTCTCATCTGTCCATAGGATGTTGTTCCAGAACTGTCAAGGCTTTTTTAGATGTCGTTTGGCAAACTGTAATATAGCCTTCCTGTTTTTGAGGCTCACCAATGCTCACTCTGGTGAAGTCTTCTCTTGATTGTTGACTTTGACACACATACACCTGCATCCTGGAGAGTGTTCTTGATCTGACCAACTGTTGTGAAAGGTGTTTTCTTCACCAGGGAAAGAATTCTTCGGTCATCCACCACAGTTGTTTTCCGTGGTCTTCCGGGTCTTTTGGTGTTGCTGAGCTCACCGGTGCGTTCCTTTTTTCTAAGAATGTTCCAAACAGTTGTTTTGGCCACACCTAATGTTTTTGCTATCCCTCTGATGGGTTTGTTTTGTTTTTTCAGCCAAATGATGGCTTGCTTCACAGATAGTGACAGCTCTTTGGATCTCATCTTGACAGTTGACAGCAACAGATTCCAAATGCAAATAGTACACTTGAAATGAACTCTGGACCTTTTATCTTCTCATTGTAATTGGGACAATTAATGATAATTCATAATAGTAATTGGGAATAATACACACCTGGCCATGGAACAGCTGAGAAGCCAATTGTCCCATTACTTTTGGTCCCTTAACAAGTGGGAGGCAAATATGCAAACTGTTGTAATTCCTACACCGTTCACCTGATTTGGATGTAAATACCCTCAAATTAAAGCTGACA
Source organism: Plecoglossus altivelis (assembly GCA_036571765.1). Taxonomy (NCBI): domain Eukaryota; kingdom Metazoa; phylum Chordata; class Actinopteri; order Osmeriformes; family Plecoglossidae; genus Plecoglossus; species Plecoglossus altivelis. The sequence goes on from BROE01000019.1 coordinate 1,073,656, forward strand.
GTCTGCAGTTAAAGCACATCTTGTTCGTTTCATTTGAAAACCATTGTGGTGGTGTATATAACCAAAAATGTTAGAATTGTGTCGATGTCCCAATATTTATGGACCTGACTGTACTTTGTTTACCTAACCTTTGGTGAAGCTTTTTTTTTGGCTGGAAGCAGACCACCCCTCAGGGGTATCTGCTTCCATCTGGTCCTGTGGAGGACCCCATCTGAACCGTTTGCTAATGCCTCCCCGCTTCTGGTATCTCAAGACATATCCTGATGACAGCGAAGCATGAATGATCTCGGCACCTTATACACCCATGAGAACAGTCGGATCATCTCAGACGATTGGACATGGGTGTTGCTACATCCCAACCTTGCCTCAGTGCCTAAAGTACTCAATGGTATGTTTAAGGTGCAAATATATGACTTGAATGAGTTGTTTCCCTATCATTTAAGGACCTAGAGGAAGAACGACTGCTCAAACTGTGCGCCTTACACTCTCTCACGCTACCTGCACGGCATCTGTTTAACTTAGTAGTTTACCTGCTAAGGGGGACATAAGGTAATAACCTCTCTCTTCCCAGCAGCTTTCACAATGGTGATTGCTATCGCCATAGCTTGTGAAGTGATGGACTGACCCATGCCATTTGGCATTCTGACTCATTTTACTAGAGCGGTGGCTACATGTGTAACCGCCCTTCTTGATGTGGAAGCAGCGTTGGGGTCATCACCTTCACCATATGTTCGCTAGCGGGGGGGGTTTGATGTTGCTGTGGTTGACTGAGTGCTTCATCTGGGATCTCCCTGACATGACCTATTGTGGTGGTGCTGTTTAAGCTTTCTTTGGCTGGCTCGTGGGGCCGGGAAACGTGCACGATCGCTCTCTATACTACATACTACCTTGCTTACACTTGTACTTTTCGGATGCGTCCGTCCCATTTCCATATGCGGCTCCTCCCTCCTGTGTCTACCTCTTGGGCCTCTGGATGTTTTTGGATGGATCTGGGGGCAGGGCTGTTTTGTGATACTGTGTCTGTTTTATTGCAAATCAACCTTGACTTGAGCAATGTCGCGCTGGTGTTCTGAGCTTCTGTGACCAGGACTCGCTGGGGCTCTATATGGCCTTGCTCGCTGCACCTAAACCAATAGGAGCAGAGTCCCTGAACTCCACAACATAGAACAATGGTTATGGAGATAAGTGAAGTGGCGGCAGACCCTCATAGGGTTTATATCCCAAGGCACCTTTCTTCAACCTGGCTTATTTTACATCAGTTTTGGAAGAATTAACGGCTTCTTCGTCCTATATAGGGGGAACCTTACAGTGGCTTTCAATGATTGGCCACATGAACATAGAGGTATAACCTAGTAGGAGCCTCATGGGCCTCCGCTCCACTCATAGAACTGGAGCTCTCTCTATAATCCACGTTATAGATGGGGTGTATTCAAGTTAAAGGTTTTCTCTCTTTTTTCACATTTCTCTCTCTGTCAAGATTAGTTCGATAACTTTAGAACAGTATTGTAATTTGTCAACCACCACACAAATGGTAAACAGTTTACAACTGGCACCATAATCTCTGCTCTGTTCTGTCTCAGATCTTAGTGGAAGACTGTGTTCCTGTGCTGAAAAAATATGTGGAGGAAGGAAGAACCTTTGATTATGTCATCAATGACCTTACAGCAGTTCCCATCTCTACAGCTCCAGAGGAAGGTGAGTGAGGCTTTTGCTTTCAGTTTCGTGTTACATACTTGTTTATTAACATCTGAAAATAAAATGGTCTCGCACAAGGATAGGCTGAAATGTGGACATCATAGTGGACATTACAACACTCTGTGTGATACAAGTTTGTATTACAGACAATTCCTGTCAGACTAAAACCAGGCAAGGTTTCCAAATTGACACCTAGCTCCTTTCCTCTATTTTCTGATCATAGTGAAACTGCTTAAGTTAATCTGTTAATTGAATTAACCTTCGTAAGGAACAAAAGTGTCTCGTGATAAGTATTCTGAAACTAGGCCCTGTGTGGTGACAATCTTTGTCCCCGTCTTAGACTCAACATGGGAATTTCTCCGTCTGATCCTGGATCTCTCCATAAAAGTAATGCGACCCAGTGGAAAGTATTTTACACAGGTGAGAAAGTAGACAAAATGACAAGTCATCACGAGTCTCAGGTAGCAAATGGACCCATAACATTATGCTACTACGGAGCCTTGTAGCTGTCTGTTACAAGAGCAGTTGTTTCTCCTGGCAAATTCTTCAGCGAGAATTGATAGAATTCAAAAGTAAAATGAGTCAACACACTGAAATTAAAATGATCTACTTACAGCAGATATCTGTAGCTGTAGCGTAAGGATGTTTGATATTGGTTTGCTACCTCAGACTACGATGGCCCTGAAGTGTAACACGCACCCACTAACAGGAGTATATCCCCCTGCCTGTGCACACGCTAAAAATGCAGTTGGAGGAAGCAGGACTAGCAGAAGAAAAAACAAATTGTCCACAACAGAATTACGAAAAGTACGACAGTAGTGCAAAAGTACGAAATTTGTGTTTTTTCTTAAGTACATTCCACATGCTGTGATAGCTAAACAACTGTCCTGTAGCATGTAACTCTGTCATTATCACATTTTGTCCTTTGTCGATGTCCATAGATTAGAAATGACTCAGATTGACGAACTCTGTCATTTAGCATTTAATTTACAGCAGTTTGTGGGCTGCGGCTGTAGTGAAACAAGTACCACTCGCGTCAACGAAAATATTTCCACTCATGTCTGTTAGTACAGTTCTGATATGAATGTCAATTATGGGATGTGACCAAGGTACAGACCAGAAGCAATGAAGGTGGAGCCACAAATATTACATTGTGATGTCACATTCTATGACCCTTGTAAGAACGCAGACCTGCAGAAATATAAACCAGGCTTTAATCACACGAAGTGTGCAGTGATGTGACTGTAACCTAAAATTCAAAGCTAACTTGAGATAATTAAATACAGGTTGATTGACACATTTGTCCATGTGTATTTCAGCTTCTTATCTGTGGGTAGAACATTTGTTTATTTGTGCCCCTAGGGTAACTGTGCAAACCTGACTGAAGCTCTGAGCCTTTATGAGGAGCAACTTGGAAAACTGTCATTTCCAGTAAACTTCTCCAAGGAGGTAGTATGTGTGCCCTCCTACATGGAACTGTATCCTTCCAATCTATTCTCACTCACAATCAATTTAATCGGTATCTTATTGGTTTACAAGATATATTGGAAAGGGGTATTTGTTCACCTATAACACAAACCCTACAATTCCACTGTCAGTCAAACCTCAATTTGACAATCATGTTGGACAGAACTATATCAGAAATTTAATTTGTGTTTACATGCATACATAAAGTGGAAGCTTATACTCCTCAACAAATGTATAGGTGGGTTTTCTACACAATTTGGAAGAAATAAAGGCATCCTATTTGACCCCACCCCGACGGAAGGTGAAGAATTCGTACTGTAGTACTAACAGGGAAAGACAACACTGTTTTACCATTGCTCCATATGTTACTGGTTCTGTGTCTTTAACCTTTTTTTAATGTTTGTTTTTATTGTTTCATATCTAAACAATACCAGAGATTGTGTTATCGTTTGTCCTGATATTTTATGAAGAATTGTGTTTTGCATGTAGCTGACTGTGAGACCCCTAGACATGACTCTTGGTCTTTATTGTACTTTACACCGGACCCTCTGACTGTCCCTTTCATTTATGTAAGAAGTATTTACATTCAGGATGGTTTTTGGATTGTGTGATGTAGTTGAATCAGATGAATGCTTGTGCATTTCATTGTTTGTGTTTTCAAGCTTGTGCTTTCAAGGATGTGGAGTGTCAACCTACCCGATGAGGCTGAAGTGTCACACTGCATTATAAAAGGGAAAAGGGTCACTCTCTTAATTCTCGTCGTTCCTTGCTTCAGTAGCATTGGTGTGATGGTTGTATTATGTAGCACCTTCTACTGGATCTTATTTTTACATGATCAGTAGAGTTTTCTACAAATGTTTGAAGTCCATGTGCTGGAAGAGTCAAGTTTTTATTTTGTGTAGCATGCTTATACACAATGCACATTCAAGCCTTCGATAATTGATGTGGTGCTCTGTTTTATTTATTTGGTATTATTTCACCAAAGGCAGTTTTATCCCATCGGTAAAAAATGAATTTTGTTTAGTAGTGACAAGCAATTAAAAGTGAGCTGCAGAATTTGGAAGACCATGTTCTTGTAGTTTATTTTCATCAGTCATGGCAAGTGTGTACATGCAGTCATTATGTATCCATAGTGTGGTAAAAGTACTTGGAGAAATAATGAACTGCTAGTGCAATGTTGTTTATCTTTAAAGAATTTAGTGTGACAGTGTAAGCAAAGCAATTGCACGGTATTGTTTTTGTTAAATTCATGTATGTTTAAGTTTTTAATTAGGAGATTTACAAATTTATACTAGTCTAGAAGCTAAAATACCATGTCTTGATATACACTTTTTAAATTGGTGGCACTGGTGCTCCCAACTTTAATAAGTTAGGAACACCAGCAAAAATTTTGGAGCACCCACCCAATATTAAGAGCACCACAACTAACATTTTCAGTTCCAGATTTACAAGGCTTTTATCAAAGGTTTTCAGATTAAATACCTTTCAACTTTTGGATTAGATGCATTCTGTGAGATGGGGTCAGGGGGTTCTGATTGGTTTGTGGGTGCCATTTAATTCTTTATAACTTGAGACAACTATCAACTCAGCAGAAAACGTCCCTCCATATGCCTGCGCCTCATCCATGATAAATCGTTGCAATGCCCGAGTTTCACAGCAAATGCGTGAGATTTGAGAGCCCTGAATTTGATTTGTCCTCTAGTTTGCTCTCTATCATGTAAAGCATAGTGTTTAATTGGTTATGTAATGTTGCATAGAACGGTGGACCGGTCACTGACAGATCACAGCAGGCAGCCTACTCTGCAGTAGGCTAATGAGCAGGTGTTTTGAAAAGAAATTAAAAGGTCACACCATAATGATTTTCTGCTCTTGCACAGATGGTAACATACACAATTTCAGCAACGATATGAACACTTGTACATCAGGATAATTAATCCTAAAAATAATAGGGTTCTCTTACAATTTTTGATTATTAGCAAAATTATCTATTTTTGCACACATACCAACCACTATTTACAAGATCTTTCACCACACACTCTAATCAAATCTCGGTCTTCCAAAGGTTGTTGAGTGCCACAATAGCAGAGATGGACAAAGTACCCAACTCCTTTATGATCTACTTTACTTGAGTCAACGTATAGATGTTGTTCAGTCAAATTATTTGAGTTAAATGGTTGGATACTTGCTTTAAAAAAAACTTGAAAATATTCAAGTGTATTTCTTATGTAATGTTAATGGTAGTATTGTTGCCATAATGCATTTACAGAAACGAATGAAAATATGTACTGAATGCACTGACTTGCTTGTAGAACATGTAGAATAAAAAGTTTATTGTTTATTGTAATGCGTTTAAAAACACCTTTCCCACAAAAAAGAATGGCATAGTGTGTGGTTTCGTGTTATGCATCAGGCAGATACTGGACTTACTGTAGATGCAACCTGCCTTAAAATCTCCATGACACACCTCTAGAACAGGAACACTGCGTTGAGACAGAGAAACTCAATAAAGATTAATTCACAACCATCTGTAAATGTGCATGGACTGGTACATTATTTGGTAGCATCCACCCAATTTTAATGCCCCCCCCCAAAGAACACTTCTACTGTCAATTAAAACAATTTATTTTGACTGACATCTACTCTACTTTCTTACATGTCTCAAGATAATCTAATGTGACTAAAGCGCATCTTTATAAAGAGCAACTGGAAAGAATGTAATTTCCAGTCCATTTCCATTGTTCAACTGCTTTCTGAAAGCACTTTCAACATGACATATACTGCACCAAATTGTCTAGCGATCTGTAGAGTTCTTGATTCTAGACTCATGCCAGTGGATTCTATTCACAAACAAAAAAGATGAAGGCTGCCATGGGCCAGTTACTTTAGCTAAATTTAAGCTCTCCTTACCACATCCTCTGCATTTCCAGATGTGTGTGTGTATATGTGTGTGTGTGTATATATATACATATACACACACACATATATATATACACATATGTGTACATATACGTATACGTATATATATATATATATATATATATACGTATACACACACACACATATATGTATAAACATATATATACACACACATACAGTATATACACACACACTATATATATATACACTATATATATACAATATATATATACACTGTATATATATATCTATACACCCTATATAGATATATATATATTAGTGTGTGTGTATATACTGTATGTGTGTGTATATATATATATGTGTATGTATATGTTTATACATATGTGTGTGTATACATATATGTGTGTATGTGTGTATACATATATGTGTGTGTATATGTATGTATATATATGTATATACATACACACAAACACTTTTTTCACATTTTGACATTTCACATTTCCACATTGTGTAGTCTGGACAGACATTCCATGTCATCCCACCCGTACACACTCTTCTGTACTTTTCTCACACTTTATGTAAATAATGTAACATAGTTAACACAATATAATCAACAATACTGCAACATGCATGCCTCTGAGATTGTATCACTTATCTATTGCCTTCAATGAACCCAAATCCCTGTTTAAAAGAGAATGCCACTAAACAAGGATTAGGTTCTGTGGTGTTTCAATTTCATCAAGTCTTCATTAAACTATTAATGCTTTGCTTTAAACAATAGATTATTGAAGATTATTTCCTTTATTTAGGTCATTCGATGAATGATTCGACTTAGTAACAATCCTTAATACAAACTGTAATACTTGCAAAACATTAGTAGAAATCTCACTTTAAATCTGAAATATTAATCTGAATGTGATCGCCAAAACACATAGATTATAAATACTACACTTGAAAGCGTGCATGTTAATATTTTCACACACGTTAAATATGTTGATCTACTTTTGCAGAAATATATTTATATTCGAGCCTATCACCATTTAAATACAGTTATGTATGGAGTATATAGGTATACACAGTAATACCTCTACTCCTACAATCCTGTTCTCCCTTTTTGCTACAATGATAATTCTTTGCTTGCATATTCCAGCTACCATCAGGCTTTTATTTGCCAGCTGGCTCGTTCCAGTTGGTAGGTTAGAAAAAGATTTCAGCCACCACAGATAAGAAGATTAGAGAGGAATTAACGTCATTCCTTTTGTCATGATAGAAATAAATTGATATTTGGCTTTAATCAGTTGGAAGGGACAAAGTAGAGAGGAAGAATAGACTTTGGTGACACAGATACGCCATCAGTTGGAAGAACTGACCGAGACAGTGTGGGCTGGGAAAGGAAAACAACATCTGTAGCATTTTATAACCTTTGAATTGCTGGAACAATTCGTACCATGTAACATGGTATAGGTTGGGGCTGCTGGATCGTACACACATTCCTTTGCTTATGTGTTGTATCGGATGGCATGGTTGCTGCTGGGATATGGACCGGCCAGTGAACTGGACGAGACATAGTGGGCCACCTCTGATTTCCTGGAGAACCATCGGGAGAGACTGAGAAGCAGGAGCAAAGTTACCCTGACTTTGCCCTGCGTGCAGTCACAACCATGAACTTGATGCTGCTGGCCCTATGTCTAATGTGGCTGGCCTGCTTGTGGCCCGTCATCCAAAGCAACAGCAGCCATTTTCCAAGCAGGAGGAAGCAGAAGGACACATATTTAGGAGAGAAGTCAAAGCCCAAACATGGAGGGTAAGAATCTAGAACAAGTCTGATTGTTATGTGTAAATATGCTGACATATCTTGGCTAGAGAGAACTTCTCTGTGACAGACATAATTTCTATTACCATGTCCTAGGATGTAGACAAGAATATGTCTTTATTGTTGATGTTGTTAGATTATCTTAATTAAATTTGTTGACTTATATATGTAGTCATATGTGCATGACCGGTAATATCCAAAGCACATAAAAAACACAATGCATTGAAATGGGATAATAGTGATATCCTTCCAATTATTATTACCCTCAGTTGGACTATCTTTGTCTTGGTAGGGAGAGAATGGTCTTACAAATTGTAAGTTGCAATTTATGTGAAAGATGAAAGTGGAAATCAAAGATCAAGAATATATTAAATTACATGGAAAATAGGATTTCTGAATGGTACCAAAGAACAGTGACTATGTGAACTTGTCACCCCGTGGTTTCAATACACTGGGTGACACAAGTTCATATAGTCTAGTGTTCTTAAGCCTTGTGCTCTCTTCAGGGGTCAGAATGACCGAAACTATGTTAAATGCACATGCACACCCACAATGAGACTTTTAGATTGTATGTGCTTGGTACAGGGTAAAAATGTAATTAACCTGCTTTATGTCAAGGTTGAAGGTGGGGCCTTTCTTTATCCTTAGGACAGGGTGAGTTGCAGAATTTTAGAGCACATGGGTCAACAAAAATATTACCAAATTAACTGCTGCCTTGCATGCAAAGAAGATGTGTAGGCAAAAAATTATACTTTATGGATTTTAAATGCTTTGATTATATACAACATTAAATGTTGCTCATATGGCAATTTATATGTAGCAACTATAAACAGTATTCAAGCACATAAACCTTTTTTGACTGACAGCCTGATCTAAATTAACGACTAATGTAAAACGCACCAAAGAAAACTATGCATATTCACCGCCTTTACGTTCACACATGCAAATTGTCTCTGACTCAACCAAACCTATTTGGAAGTTAAGGGAGACACCTGTGTGTAATAAAGTTATTCCAAGTGAAAAACATTCAGCTTTGCTGCTGAATGTTGTTGGCTGTACCAGACAAATGGTTTTGAAAATCTAAAAAATATAATAACTTTTGTGAGACTTTTTCTGGAATTAATGTTGGCTAAATTTGGTAAATATACAACACACTTTGTTAGCCTGGTCCTACTAGACTCTTGAACATTTCCTTTGTACAGAGAGTCTGGGCTCTCCCCATTGACAAGTGTTACCTTTCTTGAAGGTGGGTACTCTGTTGAAGTTTAAAACTATTGTATCTGCCCAGAGCCACTCTGAATCTGCCATAGCCAATTGCTTTACCACTAATGTGGCGAGCTGGAAAGTCAAACTATTCCCGAACCAAGTGGGGAGGAGGGCTAAAACATCATGGCCACCAACAAAACTCAGCAAAGATCGCTCTTGCTCCAGTTTTAACTTCTGGATATTTGGCAGCGTTGCCACAATGGACCGAAAGGCTTTGCTTGCATCTTTCTTCGCCTGCCATTACAGAACTACAACTCAAACTAGCACACAAACTCAACTTCATTGTTCTTAAGTACTCTGTTCGCTGATTGGCCTGCCAAAAATGTGCCTGAAAGAAAATGACTAATATACCGAAACCCAAGTCTGACTACAGAAGCAAAAATGAAAATTGCAGTCGGTTGAGGTATGTACTAGAGGTATGTTAGCCAGGCTAACACTTTGTAGGAGGAGTAGAGAAAAAAACTTTTTTTCATTAATTCAGTATTTTTAGGAGAAAGTGACATTATTATATTTACAAGAAATGTTGAATCTAAAAATATCTACATTTCACAATTATTATTTTTCACTTCATTTGCCAAAATATGTTTGTGATTCAAGACTCATTTGTTGACACCACATTTGAGTGATGGACCCAAAAACAAGTTTAGAGGCAGCCATCACTTGGTATGTGGTATCTGATGCAGTCATGTGGTGTCTGATGCAATACACTTGCTGTAGAGAACAATGTCTTTGATTCCCAGGAGGATCGACTTCAGATTGAAATCTGACACCACCAAGTCCCTTCTCATCAAATCTGAGCAGCTGCTGCGTATCGATGACCATGACTTTGCAATGCGGCCTGGCTTTGGAGGTACAGTACCTATGATCTATTCTGGAAACCTATGAAAATTAAGTAAATAACCATTGTTTGAACTGTGGTTGCTGGAAAGAAAAACATTGTGTATCAGGGTGAAAGGCGATGTGCAAAGGGGATAAACTCATTTATTTGCAGTTCATATACATAAATCAGATTTGCTTAAAATCAGAAGGGACATACATTGACATTTTCATGAGGCCTGTTTTAAGTATTCATAGTACTCTTCAAAACATAATATAGGTTACAGTGTCATATTTTGCCTCTGTTCCATCCAAATACAAACCCTAACCCAAATCTCTGACCTAGATTGTATGCAGTGACAAGCCTGTGGCTGAGTATACAGATGTAGGTTTTGGATAAAGTAATCTGGATTATAGTCCATGCTCTCTGTAAAAAAAGGGAAAAAAACACTTCAATCGTGCAGAACATTTTAAAGCAACAGCAAAACAAATGTTGTAAACCAAAAGTAACTAGTAAACTTTTGTTAAGCCAGTTCAACACACAACCATCTTAGAACTTGTTTTCCATAGGTTCTACTTTTAGACAGCATGCAATTGCACACATAAATAAGCAATACATAAGAAAGTCTAAGGTTCTAACAGATGGTGGGTATGTAGTCGTCATTGTACAAGTTAAATTATCTATGTTTTTAAGATGTCATCCAACCTCAACTGTCTTATCAATTAAATCTACTGGGTCACAACATTTTGTTGACATTTAAAATATAAATTTTGAAATCACTGGCCCACAGTCATGAAGATCTATTTATTATTGAAGACAAACTAGTAGTAATATGTAGTTTCCTATCACTTGTTCCTCCATTTTGCTTACAGTTTTTCTCAATTGTTTACACACATTTTCTGAAAGCTTGCCTCATATTCTCAGAACTCTACACACAAATCCCCAAAACACACACACAATGGGCAAAACCCCTCAATTCTCCTGCAAAATGAAACTTTACATTCAAAACAATGTTATTTCTTCTCAAAATGGGATTTTGTTTTCAAATGACACACACAAACCATCATATGTATAGACATTTATAAGAACCATCTGCACACTGATGTGCTCAATGTAAAACACTATGATGAATGTAAAACACTTTCGTGTTTTCATCATAATGACTTAGGCCCCTTTTTGTGTGTTACAGTGTTACAGTGTACAGTTTGTGTGTTTTCAGTGTTACACTTACTACAGACAGTACACACATAAGTGTGTTGTGAAATATTTGAGAATATTTGTTTTTATGCTCAGAACACACAAATGAACGGTAAAATTGTATTTGATTTTTCCTGCAAAAACAATGTACACAGTGTACACATTCCATTCCCAACCAACACAAAGTTGCACATACACTACATACAACACAACAGAAGAATTTTCCTGTTCAGGAGACAGAACACGTTCCTGACCACCTTGAGTTGGTAATCTTCCAGTTCTGCCAAACAAATAGTACAGTACTGTAAATACAAAGTACGTATACAACTCCTAAATACTTGAAACATACTTTACAGTATCTTTTACAGTCCTACAGAACAGTCCACGGGCAATACTGTACTACTGTACTCATTGACTACTGTATTGATATGCAGTACTGCAATTTTCTAGTGAGAGTAGATTTCTTACCTATTCTCATTTCGGAAAGTCCGGATGATGGATGCTACAGTGTACCTGCTCAAATGTGGCCGTACTCTTTGCCCAGCCTCCCTCATTGTTAGACCATGGTTGACCACATGATCAACCAAAGTGGCTCGGATCTCATCAGAGATTACGGTCCTTGGCCTTCCTCGTCCTCGTCCTCGTCCTCCCCGTCCTCCTCATCTTTGCTCTCACTCCTCTGGCTCTGCCTCTGTTTCCAATGTTGGCATCCATTGCTCCAAAACAGAACAGCTCACCTATTGCCCTTTTATGCTAAAGCTCTGATTGCCAATTGTAAAACAGTGTGACGGGTGTTTGCCCTTGTGATGAGTCAGTGTACATATTTGAATAGCAGTGTGTTCATTGTGAAAACAAGATATTTTCTGCATGAAAAGGCAGAGAATTGTGTGTAGTGTTTTGAAAAAAGTGTGTTTTAGAACTGAAATTTGAGTGTAAAGCAGGAATTGTGCTTGTAGTTTAGCAGAATTGGTTTGGGGGGTTGGTGAATGAGTTACATGTTGTGGTCATTGTGTCTCAAGTACCAGAAAATGTGTGTAAACAATTGAGAAAAACTGTAATAATACATTTTTACTAGTTGATCTTGATGACCACAAATACATGATTGAAACAGGCCACAAAGATGAGGAGGCCTGGCACGGAGCTTTTTTACTGGGGCACGTTCCCTAGTATAAATCTGCTATGCCCCAGTATAAATCTCAAGTTTGAGTTAGAACAGTTTACTTTTATTAGTCAGTCCATTAATTTAGATTGATAATCCTGGAAAAAGAATTGCATTGGGCCTGTCCAATAAAGTAAAATTAAGTAAATTAAGTCAAATGAATGCATTTTAACCAAAAACACGAACTGATGCGAGCCTTCAGCTTCCATCCCACTCTTCTGTGGTTGTTGTAATAGCCACTACAGCACACACAGGAGTCCTCATTTATAAACCCGTGCAATATTCAGATTTTCAAGGTAAATATAAATCCACCTGTCATTTTTACATTTTAACTAACTATGGAGATATCTATTGGATAAATGTGGTAACTTCTCTATTGTACGACCAAAAATATTGGGCTGATTTTCAAGCATTTGGGGCTGGTTTTGAACACTCGGGCTGCAAATTTGTTTGCATCTTGCAATCTTGAACTCAGGTTTGATGTCATTCCCAGTCCTGAGTCAAAACTTAAAGAATGGATCTGCATGATGGCACAGACGAGAGCACACGTGGTCTTACAGAACACGCTTCAAAGTTGGCACTTGCAAAAGAGCTGCATTTTGACCCCGTCAGACCAAGATGATGGTATGCATCCCAATGTTCACTGGGAACAAAAAAGTCTTTAGAACCTATGACGTCTTGCGCATGGATATTTCCTTTAAGGGACCGTGTGTAAAGACTTTAATAAAATATCTTGAAATTAACCATTGCTCAAATTGTCTTGAAATGTTGTGCACATGTGTGAAATACATGTCTGTATCATGTCAAATTTGTGAAAGTTAAATTAATTCCTTGTCCTCCCTTGTGGCTACTATTATAGTATTTAATTAAAAATCACTAGATTTATTGAAACATTCAATTCAAAGAGAGTTGTTACAACAAGTTGGTTCTGGCCTCTTCTATCCCAGTATTATCTGTTTTGTGGTGTTGGTCATGTTATCACGGGTGGGATTGGGATTGAACAATCATCTCTAAAACATTAGTTAGATCCTACAATCACGCTGGTCAGAGAGAAGAGTAAAAATTTTGCATGTATCATTATATTTTTTAAGTTAAATAAATTAAATATATTTACAAAAGTGTTGCATACGAAGCATACACATTTTTATTTAAGATTTACGAGTCCTTCAGAAGTAAACTGTTTCTTACATTAATCTTTCAGAACTTCTGAATTGAACATCCTCTTAATATTAGTTTAGTTTTCAGGCAGACATACAGGGACATCCAATGCCCAGATATGATTAATGATTTTGTATATCATGACACAATAAAGTACACAGTTATATTTATGTATGTATGTCTCAGTTTCCTTGTCTGCTAATCTGTGCTGTTGTTTGACACGCCAGGAGCTGCCATACCTGTTGGCATAGATGTCCAGGTCGAGAGCATTGATAGTATATCTGAAGTCAACATGGTAAGTGTTTTCCTGTAGGACTTTTTCATAGTATGATCGTTTTAATGATCTGTGCTGCATTGGTTGATTTAAAACTTTTGATACAAGTGTGCGAATTTCTCACTTCATGGCCTTAAATACCGTTGTTTCCCAGGACTTCACCATGACTTTGTACCTGAGGCACTACTGGCAGGATGACCGTCTGGCGTTCCCCTCCAGTAGTAACAAAAGTCGAACATTTGATGCCCGGCTGGTGAAAAAGATCTGGGTGCCTGATGTGTTCTTTGTCCACTCCAAGCGCTCTTTCATCCATGATACGACAATGGAGAACATCATGTTGAGGGTCTTCCCTGATGGAAACATCCTCTACAGTGTCAGGTAGAGAGATGGACTTACCGAATACAGACATCTCTGGATAAAATTAAGAGACCACCACATGTTTTTCTTTCCTTGGAGAAGAAAGTTTGAGGAAGAACTATTCTGAGGAACAGAAGGGTAAAATTTAGGAGGCCATTGCTCATTTTACTCTTCTGTAGCTCTATCACAACTTCACATCAACATTTCCAAAAAATGAAATGAAAACGTGCAGTGCTCTCTCAATTTGAACCGTAGCTGTATAAGTGCAATTGCTGTTCATGATACCCCCAGATCCCAAACCCATAGATGTTATTAGTTATTTTAATTTGTTAAAAAAATGTTATGTCTTTTAATAGGCCTATATATTACATTTGTATGTGTTTTGGTATAATGTTATCCAAAGTCAGAGAGTTCATGCATTTAGAATTTCGGAATTTTGGCTAAAGGTGCCACTGTTACTTTAGAGATCTCCATTCCTCTAGGAAGGCCATTACTAGTTTCAAAGACATATCCTCATCTTCTGATAGACAGTCATCAAAGCACTATATTTCTGGAGCAGCTTTGAGGATCTGACATGTTCATGGAGCTTATGTGCTGTCTTGTAGGATCACTGTGACTGCTCTGTGCTCCATGGACTTCAGTAGTTTTCCTTTGGACACACAGAACTGCTCTCTGGAACTGGAGAGCTGTGAGTATAAAACCATCTATAGCCTGGACGGTGTTCACTATGCAGTGAATTCAGATAACCGATATACCTGTTTTCTGGTGTGTAAACACACAAAACTCGAGTTAACCTCTCTGACAAAAACATGATTTACTCACGTTTCAGTTGACAAAAGGATTCAAAAGAATTTGCTATAATGATTATGCTAGCCAGCTATTCCAATCAATAGCACAATAGGTTTAGTACTTTAACTGGGCATAAATGTGGGCATACTGCAGTCAGGCACAACAGTTCAGAGGCACAAGTTCATGATTTTTACAACTTTATTTGGCCCTGAATTCCGAAACGTTTCAGTTTGTCATTATAAGGTTGCCATCTAAAAGTAGACTCTAGGATTCCCAGAATCTGTGCAAAAGGTTTTACTGTTTACCGTTTTAGAACTCAAATCTGTACTTGTCTTTTACTGTTAACTAGAAGTGACTACTTGTTTTAGCAAGTGGCTGTTTCACTGTGTTTAATACCAACTGGTATATTCTTGCTGGATAGGTCAACCGATGCATGTTAATCGTAGAGATTCAATTGCAGTTTATTGAATATTTACTAAAAGTGAGAATACTTTTCTTCAAGCAAGTTTGTTCCTCCTACCCCATGTGTTAGATTTTTTGAGCCAATTAAATGTGTAAATGCTAGTGATCTTCGTATAACTTCAAAGTGTTCATTTGAGTTCATTTTAAGCTTCTCGCAGTCGATCAGTTGAAGCTTTTGCTTGTAGTTTATATATCACCTTTTGATTTTGTATTTATTTGTATTTCTATAATAGGCCATGCCCCCTTGTCTGTTTGTTGTCCCCTCTCTTCCAATGACCAAGCACATGGTCCTTCAAAGAGAGGCTCCTCCCTCTGAAGGAGTTACCCATTACCTTTCCCTACTTGTTCTCTCCTCTTTTGAAGATGCATACAATGAGAATGATCTCATGCTCTACTGGAAGAATGGAAATGATTCATTAAGGACTGACGAGATTGTGCTCTCGCAGTTTTTTATTGAAGAATTCCACCCTTCCTACGGGCTTGCCTTCTACAGCAGCACGGGTATGTGCGATTGCATGTGTATGTTTGTGTGCGTGTGGCATGAGTCCCACCGCTAGTGGTACAAGGACATTCAAAACCAATTTTAAGACAGTTTAAGTAATTCATTTACACTTTTAATCAAAGGTTGGGGGAGGTAATTTACAGTCAACTCTGGAATTATTGCCACCCCTGGCAAAAATAGGTGATATGTATGCATCATATGGACTTGTAATCCATACTATGGATGCATCATATGGACGTCATGCATCATATGTATGTTTTGTGGCATTGTCAGTGTATGGTTATAAGATGTTAACAGTTTCACTCAGCAATTGTAGATCTTAAATGCCCTGCCATACTTTGCCCTAGGTAGTTATGGCAGCTTTTGGAAGTTACTCACATATTAGGAATCCATTCTGTCTGGATTTCTGACAGTTACAGATACAACATACTCTATATTTTCTATTGTTTCCTCCACAAGTAGCAAAGCTAGCGATTCCCCCAGGATGGTGTTTGAGTGTGTGCTCTGAGGGCGTAAAGAGCTGCGCACACTCCTGCCCACAGTCTTCTACCACTGGTTCCGTCCATGATCTCCAGCCCTTTAGGGTTGTCTCTGATTCTGCTCTGCCAATTTTGGGAAAGAGAGGCGGAGAAGGGAGATGTATCCTATCAGACTACACAGTGTACAATTCTCCATTCCAGTGGGGATCCATAAATACATTTTTGGGCTCGACACAAAAATATGGAACGGGAAGGTCAAAACAGTCTATAGATTGCCATTTTCAGTTAAAATGTTGCTTGCTTGGGAAGTACCATGTTACATCACATATCCCAAGTAATACATTATTTTGATCACGTTTATTATACATTCATGACATCACCTTGCAGGAGAGATACACCCCCCCCCCCCATTGCATTTCTAAAATGAGTCTATTCAAAGGCCATTTAGGGTAAAAATGATTAAGTCAGGCGATAAAGCATTATTAATTATATTAGCCAAAATATTGTTTTACACCAACGACAAGCTGAACTCAATGGAAACATTGTCCAGAGTCCAGAAACATGGTGTTCCTACTACCAAAATGAAATCATTTGTTCACAGATGTCACAGACTAGCAATAGTAGTCTTATCATATTTGAAATCGAAATTTTATTAACTTGAAGATGTTTGTTTTGTTTGGCAGATTTATATTTCTTACAGATGATCTTCATTATCAATCTTATTAAAAATCATTTAACATGACTGGGTTTTTTTTCTTCTTGTAGCCCGGACATTGATAAAACATGGTGCATCGACCATGCTCCCTCTCAATTCTCACATCTTGTATTTATTCCCTACATACTCACTCACCACCCTCCTCTCTCTCTCAGGTTGGTATAATCGACTCTACATCAACTTCCTCCTTAGACGGCACATCTTCTTCTTCATGCTTCAGACCTATTTTCCCACCATGCTTATGGTCATGCTCTCCTGGGTGTCCTTCTGGATCGACCGGAGAGCTGTGCCTGCCAGAGTCTCCCTTGGTAAAGTACCGATACAGACACAGGATTGCATGTGTATCCTCAACAGTACATTTGTGACTGTCTATATTTGTTTTGAGGGAAGCAATATGTAAGAAGTGACATCGCTTGTGTTTGACTCAGCACAAACACAGTCTCAATCAGGTAGTTTCACAAAAAGTCTGTCTTTCATTGGACACCCACACACATTCATTTCTCTGACTGAACTCACTTGTCCTTTGCTGTCGGACGAGATACAGTCAAATCTCTTACATCAACACAGAATCATACTATTATCACAGAAGGCTAAAGAACACAACCTTCTCTGGCTACAGTGTAACCTTCTAGCCTATCGCCACATAGTGATATTCAAAGAGTTTGCAAGTAGCTGTTACATAATAGAGGACTCATTCAAACAGTAACACACTTGTCCCTCATTAGGAAATTAGCAAAAACTGGTGCTGTCACCTATGGTAACCTTACCTCTTATACAAAGAAACACCAATTCATCTTCATTATAAATGTCTAAAAAGTATTGTATTCTATACCAGTTCACAAGCTATTACTCATTGTCTCCATCCAGAATGTCTATATTCCCACATAGGTTAGTTATATCTAGTTGTAGTGTGTCAGATCTTATAGTCCAAAGATATTAGACTGGGGAAGATTTTGGCAGGTATGAAAAACAATGTTCCCAAAATCCCACTCCCACTGTAGGTAAAAAAGAAATACTTGCTGATTCTAAATGATTGATTCAAGTAGTAATTGATTTTTTGGATCATTAAATTGGTTAGGTAGAATGTGAGCTAAAGAGAACTCATACACAGTAGCCTACTGCAATGCAAACATGGTGAAAATATTTTTGAATTTAGTTTTATTAAGCTTACATGAACACAGCTCTATTTGAACATTTCAGGGATGTCAATGGTGGAAGAAAAGAGATTTCCCATGTGCTAATCCTGATCACAATAGTCATAGTCATTTCCTCATTATATGTTCATACAGACAACTCCATAATTACTGGCATTACATTGGCAAAGATGAGTGAAAATTTTAAAATGTAATGTATTTCTTTTTTTAAACAATTGAAACAAGAAAGCCTTCAATTTCAATGAAGAAAATTTCATCAATTATTTTTTACATTTCTTTTGAGATCATGTGTGCCATGCCATAATTCTTGACACCCCTACATATTGTTATGAACAAAAAATCACTGCCGTTTTTTGCCATTGACATAAAACCTTTTGATCAAGGTATTTCAAGATTCACCAGCAGTAAAACATAAGCTATGGTAGCCTATATGAGGTGAGAGAGGCAAAATCCACTGACCCTATTGCAAACCTGTGAGCTGAGCTGAAGATCAGAGTGCACAAGAGAATAGGACCCTGGCTGATCTGGGGAGATTCTGTAAAGAGGATTGCTCTCTGATTCCTGACAACCCCATTTGACTTTAAATTATGCAATACATTTGTTTTCTCTATTCATTAGCACTGTCCTATCCTCCGAGAGACTTCTTAACCGTTGCTTCTGAACGGCTCATTTTACGACATTAGAAAGTTCTATTAGAAAGTTCTCTCCAATCTGCAGATAATACACTTCTTATAAATCCCACAACTCATGTCAATTTTGCATCTCCATCATTGAAGAGATGAATACTTTCTCCATTAAAGAGTTCATTGTTTGCCAGCCCTCTAGCAAAACAGTGATCAGACGTTTTTCAATCTGCAGACTTTACCCTACATCAGTGATGTGAAATCTCACATTTGCATTTTAATGCATTTGACAATGCATTTTAGAAACCATATAATAAAACTGAATGAAAATCAGAACACATCTCTATACATAGCAGTAGGTTAGTAGAAAAAGAGTGTGTGCGTTCCATAATCAGGTCTGGGATGGTGCAATGTAATCAGTGCAAAAATACTGTCTGATAAAACAAATATCTAGGACTGAGTGCAAGTATTGTTTTGCTTTTATTCACTCTGGCTGGCACTCAAAGCTTCTTATAATTTACAGGACGACCACACCTCTCAGAAAGTTTGAAAAGGTCATGAATGAACTGTGCTTTATGTAGTATCGTTTTGTAGTGTGTCAGATTATACTAATTGCATCAGTGTACAAAGTTAGAGGTGCTCTGTGATAGATTTCCTCGTTCGCCCTACCTCCAGCTTCCAGCTGGGCCAACCTATCTCTTCCCCCTTCCCTATCTCCCTACTTCTGACAAGGAGACCTGCCGGAAGACTGCCTACGTTCCAAACTAGAATCAGGTTGCCTAGATTGTGTTGACTGTTATATCCTACTTTGTTGCGCTGCAGTCTACAGACAAAGTCAATACACTTAAAAGTCCTGTTATGAACGACATAGAAAACGTTTATAGCTGAATTTTTTTATCCCCTGTTCTTTTGTATCTTTATTTGACTGTTATTTGACTGTGAACTCTGCGCCCAGGACATGGCATCTGTCCACAATAGACAAGCTGACTATTTTTAGCAAAGCAGAGTGGAGAGCCTCTGGGCCGCTCGGGAAACATATCAGGGTTCGTCTGGTTTAAACACTGTTGACTAGAGTGGCTGTGATCAGCTCCAGTGGCCGTGTCAGAGCCGTAATCAGCCTTTATCTTAGTAGCGATATTGATTGACGTAATCTTTTTTCATGACAATGGCTTGACCGAAACTAAATGACAATAGCTATCAAAACAAAAGATCCTAAACCCCCATCACACCTTGAAAATATAATGAGCCAACTTTACTTATAAAAGAAATCAATACATATATTTAATTAAGCTTCATTGAGTCTGTACACAATTTTAAAATTGCAGGCATGCAGACCTTGTTTCCAGCTCCAGACATAGTGTTTGTGGATGATAATAATGATGTATTATTTGGAATTGCTTTTGAAAAGATAACATTAAAAACTTTACAGGATTTAGAAAATAGGTGCTGACCAAAGACAAAATGTGACTTTATAATGTGATATATCTTTTTCATGAATGTACCCATCTTTATTTAATACTCTTATCTTTCATTTGTTTTGTTTTTTACCCTTCCTTTCCCAGGCATTACCACAGTACTGACAATGTCAACTATCATCACTGGTGTGTCGGCTTCTATGCCACAGGTGTCTTACGTCAAGGCAGTGGACATCTACCTGTGGGCTAGCTTCCTGTTTGTCTTTTTGTCTGTGATTGAGTATGCTGCTGTCAACTACTTCACCACCGTGGAGGAAATGAAGAAGCTTAATAGGGGAAAGGTAGATGCCTTCTTTATTGGATTTAAAGAGTTTGCACAGGCACTCAACACTGGCATACAATTACTGATAAATTGAGCATGGTACACTTTCATAAGCCTCAAACCTGATACTGAAATCGTGTACCAGGTAATTAACTATGTTGTTCTTTGGTGATATTGCACTGTTACTGGTGTATAATTCACCACACAAATCAGTCAGATCCAAAATATAGAGTTCAGCATAAAATTTAAGATGGTGAAATATTTAGTACAAGGACTGTTAGAATGCAAAGTATGTTGAAAGAAAATAACAATAGTTTAAAGCCTTCTACTAGGGCCCAGACCCTGGTTACCTGAAAAGTATTTATTGGCGCACCATATTATAAGCATTTCTAGTACGTTGACTTTTAAATATATATTAATTCAATAAGACAACTGTAACACTAATACAACTATCAATAAAACAGACGTGAAACAGAAACCATCTGCCAATGTAATCAGATGGCAATCAGAGGATCTTGCATACTCTACAGTTGTCGATAACAGGCCTAAGTCGATAACAGATTTTCACTACATCCCAAACAAGATGAAACTTGGCTGCCCTGCACTAAATAATAGCTGCACGAGCAGCCACCTTCTTTGTGATCGGAGCACAATAAAAGTCTGACCACAAAACATACTTCTTTTAACTTTTGAAATACAATCAATTAATTATTTAATTAATTGATTGTATTTCAAAAGTATTTGATCAATTTATGCTGATCGGAGTTACCAATGAAGTGAAGGGGAATTTCTTGATAGGAATTCAGACTTTTATGATCTCAAATCGGTATTCAGTATATTATACTTAACCAACCTTGTTCTGGGAATAGTATGGGCATAATCGGTTAGTGTCAACTGCTTTCTCAAAATGTCAACACTCTCTTGCTGATGTCTTTCTTGCTGCCCTTTCATCTCCTTAAACTGTTCAGTTCACTCATGAATTGAGTTTAACAATGTATTGGTTATTGTAGACATGGAAATAGGTTCAACTCTGATGGATGTATCTAGGGAAAGCACTCTCAGTGATGTAACTTTTGCACTGAGCCCGACCTTTTAGCTCAGCTCAGCAATAAGAGTCAGCTTTTTCACAACCAAAATCACCCAGTATTTTTGCACTGTACCTAATCCTATTATGGTTGAAGTTGTGTTAAGGTGTTGGTGCAAATTGCTCACAATGCTTAAGGTCCAGATCAGGAAGAGTACTTGTCTTTGTTCGTTATTAGGAGTTGCAGCAGCTCGAGTTTGCCAGGAGAAAACTTTGAGTAAACAACTACTACCACACTGCTTTATCTTGGGCAGTGGCTTGCCCAAAACAACTTAACAATACTCAAAACCAAAGTTGCTAAACAAAAAAAATGTTTTACCTTTTTTTTTTTAACTTTTTTTTTTGCCTGCACGTGATGAGTTGTTGGACTGGTTTGTCTGCCAGGGTTCAGGTTGGGATGTTTGGGGCGAGGAAATTTAATTGTGCTCTTCATCTAGCAACAATTATTCAGGGAACTGCCATTGGTTTGCCGTTGGCTGTTGTTCAGGTGTAGAAGCTAGTTTGCAGAAGTGTTGCCACAATACCAACTTCTGGATTTCTATACTAATATCAAGTGTAGGATTGCGGAACTCGATACTGAAATGACTCTAATGATATAATTGAAATGGAGTATTTGATAATGGTTTTTTCTTTCATTTTAAATTAGAACTTTTTACAATGTGTATAGAAATGTAAGCGTAAATAAAATGGTTCAACCACATGGTTGAACCCTGAACCTGTTCCCCTTGTGATCTCAGTGTAAGAGAATGTTATAGAGATTCTACTTGTTCTACATTAGCCTGACTCTGCCGTCCTACGTACTTTCGCTCAATTTCATTTTGCCTCTGTACTGGGTCTGGAGCTGCGGTAGCCTGGTCGGTATTCTCCACACAACTTTTTGTAGGCCCAATCAGTGAACAGAGGGAGTGACTAACAATGATTATTTTGATGTCATAGGCTTGTTTGAGTTGTTGATGTGATCTACGCTTTGGTCCTTTGTGGCAATATGCTACTGAATATCTAGAAGTTAAAGCCAGAAAAAAGAAGAATCGTTGCTGAGTTTTGTTGGTGGTCTTGATGGTGTGGCCCTCCTCACAACTGGGTTCGAAAATATTTTCCAGCTTGCTCCATTGGTGGAGAAGGAGTTGGATACGGTGAACACTAGCGATTGGTTATGGCAGATCCAGAGTGGCTCTAGGCACTTTCTAGACTTTCAAAGAAGTTAACGCTTGTCAATGGGGAGAGCCCAGACTCTCTGTACAAACAAAATGTACCACAGTCTGGTGAGACAAGGCTAGTTCTACATCATGATAACCATGAAATAATAAATTAAACTACTTTTCTAGGTTCACTTCAGAGTAGAAAATCTTAGAAACTGAGATGAGCAGCAAAAATAACATTGACAAGCCTGTTTTTGCACAGTGCAATAGGCTATAGTTTACTAGTGTCTGTAACAGAACATGAGGTTGTTAAAAATGACAAACAACCATCTGAACAAGAGACTGCTCCTGAAGAGCTAGGCATTAGTCCTGTAAATGACAGTAACTTACACTAGATTTGTGTTTCAGACTTAAGGTTAGATATTCTATTCAAGCAATAATAGGCTGGAGGAAATGATCTTATGTAGAAATGTGCTTATATCGCACAGTGCCTGTGATGCAGGGTGTGATTGAGATGACAATTAAACTCAAATGCAAGTTACTTAACTATAGATAGTTCAAAGTTCCTGTGACAACATTGGTGGCAAACACAAAAAGATTCCTGGAATTATAGATATAATGAGGGAAATGTTTGTATTTAATCCCCTGCTGATTTTGTACGATTGCCCACAGACAAAGAAATTATCAGTCAATAACTTTAATGGTAGGTTTATTTGAACAGTGAAACAGATAACAATAAAATCCAGAAAATGTGTGTCAAAATTGATTTGCATTTAAATGAGTGAAATAAGCATTTGACCCCCTTTGAATTGAGACTTTCCGGTCCCAGGTGTCTTTTATATGGCTAACGAGCTGAGTTTAGATGCACACTCTTAAAGGGAGTGTTTCTAATGTAAGTTTACTACCTGCATAAAAGACACCTGTCTGCAGAAGCAATAAATCAATTAGATTCAAAATTATCCACCATGGCCAAGACCAAAGAGATGCCCAAGGATGTCAGGGACAAGATTGTTGACCTACAAAAGGCTGGAATATTATTTGCCAAGCAGTTTGGTAAGAAGGTGACATGCAAGATCTCACCTTGTGAAATTGCATTGACCAAGAAAACGGGGAGGAATAATCCTAGAACTACATGGGAGGATCCTGCCAATAATACGAGACAGCTGGGACCATGGTCACTAAGAAAACAACTCGTAACACACTCGTTTTCCAATGAACATTTAAATTATTCAGAGGAAAATTGGGTGAAAGTCTTGTAGTCAGATGAGACCACATCAAGCTCTTTGGTATCAACTCAACTCACTTTATTTGGTGTTAAGCCAGGGTAGTGAAAATGAATCTTGAACAGGGTTAGGACCCAAATCACATGGCCAAGGCAACAAAAGAGCCAATGTGCAGAGTTTAGTCTCAGCTTGGAAAAGATCTGCAAAGAGTGATGGGACAAAATTCTGAGATGTCTGTAAACCTGCTTGTCAAGTAAAAGAAACATCTGACCTATGTGATTGCCAACAAGGTTTTTGCCAACAATTTTCAAGTCATGTTTTGCAGAGAGGTAAAATACAAATTCAGCAAGGGATCTAAATTGAATGTCCCTCACAGTAGACAATTTCATATCTCACCATTGTTCGACCTCCACATCATCTATTCTAGTCACTCAAGCAGATCAAAAATCAATTTCTTATGATTTTACACTAATTGCAAATATTGAGGTTTAACCCCCCTGCCCTCTTTGTATTCTGCTACTACCCCTATCCTAAGGGTCAAAAATGGCCCACCTTCAACCTGAAATAAAGCAGGTTAATTAAATTTTTACCCTGTACTTGGCCATATGGATTGTAAAGGGAAACAATACAAAATTACTAAATTTTCCTTACTACAAAGTCGAGTGCATTAAGCTCTGTTTTATGTAATTGTCAATGCCTTGTTAATCACAATAATTCATAAACTTAAAAAAAATTAACTGAAGTTGTCATAAAGATTCCTGATGAAGGCTGTATCAAACTTCACGCTAGTGAAGTTTGTGGTGAAAGCTGAATGTGGCTGAAAAAGATTGTTGAATTGATGAATACAATTCCATCCAGCACCCTGGATACTCCTCCTAACAATGTACTTGTGACTTATGCTGCACTTTTTAATGGGTTATCATCTTGCTAGTTTGGGATACAGAAATATTTCTTAATCAGAAAGTCACGATGCAGTCCTGTTATAATTATTGGGAAACCAGACATAGGTCCATCATTTTCTGCTAGTCAAAGAATGACTGACAGAACAGTTTTATAGAAGCTGGTGGGTCACTTAAAAATGAGTTTAAAAGTCTTTTAAAATGGGTTTAGAAACCAATTATATTAATTGTCAGATGGAGTCTTCAAACTGCATGAAACATATTTTGACAGAAAACGAGTGCATCCTTATTGTAAAGACTTGCCAAATTCACATTAGTGTGCGCACATAGTTTTATGTTTCGTTTTTATAACAAGCTGACTGTTATACATTTTTAAAACAATTTATTTGTTGTGCCTTTCCTATCTTCACATATTTCATTTCTAATGTGAAATTTACTTTTCAATCCCTGTAAATGTATGGCTCATACTAAAACCAGTTTTTCTCCTACATGGATGCATTCCATATCTCTCCACACAGATGCGTGTCCCCATTGATGCATCCCAAGCTATGGCCTTTGATGGATGTTTTCATGATAATGACATTGACCTTACCACCTTTCCTGAACTGTCAAGTGGTGGCCCAAACTTGGAAATGACAGCTGTTCCCTCACATACTTCTGATACAGGTCACGTGCCCACTGAAGGCACCCGTCTACAGCGTAAACGTTCAATTAAACATAACCTGACCTTCATTATGAGCAACAGCTACATGATTGACTCCTATTCCAGAATCATATTCCCTATGGCCTATCTGCTTTTCAACATAGTCTACTGGAGCTTGTACTCTTGACTTTTTACTTTTTGTAGTGCACACTGGATAACATTGTCATTCAATATCAGACCTGGCTATCCTGATTAAAGGAAGTGCTTGCTAACACTGAGCATCACTACCAAGTTTGTACTCTGTGATCCACTATTCAAAAAGTTGGATTATATTTAAGGTGAGTTTATGAAAATATACAAACTCTACATTTGGAAAGTTGTTTAATAAGTGCATTGTGGATTTATTGGTAGATACCCTACTGGTAAAGTGTGACACTTTGAAACCCAGTTTATGAACTATTGTTTGCATCATCTGCCTGTGATGGACTACAAGGGGACAAAAGGCAATAAAAGCCATTCATGAAATGTATAAATGTATAACATTGAAAATGGTTTTGAACTGTACATTAACAGTAATTTAAAGCCCCTTTAATATATAGATGTATACAGATATATATCTACATATATCATGCTTTGTCAAGAAAATATATATAGATATACATTTTCCTGACGAAGCATACATCCCATGCAATAATGATTAGGGAATTTAAGTAATGTTGATATTGCATGGTATATTTCTCCAGTTTCGAGTGTCCCCTAAGATTTCAGGATCATACTGATACTCAGATGACTAATGAAGCTAACCTCACAGGCTATCACCAAAATACTAGACATTAAAATTGAATATTGATGACTCCATGTATTGTGTATATATATTGCTCTCATCACAGTCAGAGAAACATGAAACCTGCCTCATCTTAATTTATTGCTGTCTTTTACAGCTACACTAAAGATCTGGACACATTGTCCACTTCATTTGAATGGGAGGATGTGTCCAAATCTTGGACTGGTAGTGTACACAAGTTTATTTCCCAGAGTTTAGGTCAGCTGCTGATTTCACTATTGACTTGTTTAGGTCCACATTGGGCTGCTCTGAAGCAGTGCTTATTGAGCCATCAAATGCCTGTAAAAAAACACAAATATACATATTATTTCAAAGCATTTCATACCTTTTTAATAAATATGAAGTAGGTCTTTCAAAAGATTCCATAACTGTTAATAAATATGGAGTAGGTCTTTCAAAACATTCTATATCTGTCAATAAACACAAAGTACTGTAGGTCTTTTCATGTTCTTGTTGAGAAGTTTGTTTTGCTATGAATTATGTAATCTGATGCCAAAAGTTAAAGAATGGGTTTGAATGATTTACTGCTTTAGGCTGGGTACTCACCACAAGATAATAGGGCCTATTATCCTAGGTAATGTTCCAATTGTCTTGATTGTTCTACAGATTATTATTTTTCCTCGGTGTAAGGTGTGCTGAGAGTGAGAAACCTGCTTGGTAGAACATATGACTCTGATCGCGAATATCCTGATATATGGGGGCAAACCCTTGGCCAATCCCACGCACACTTTGGAAATGACCTTGTGAAACGAAACAATATCCAATCGGAAAGCAAGCTGACAGAAGACGGCAGCATAACAAACGCAGGCATGGCGCAGGCCAAAGTTATGTTATTTTAAAATATTGTAAATTTAAATATTTTGTTGTAGCTATTGGAGTTATCTATTCAAAAATTCACTCAAAATGCTATCATCACAATTTCTTCCTGCATATTGTCTGCCATGCTTATTCTGAAGTTCTGAAGTCTTGTTTTTGCAAGATTTCCTGTGTTCACAGTCACGACACAGGTAGAAAATGTGTGTGTCTGGTGTGTTGTCCATCACATTATGGCACACCACATACTATAGGAGCAAAACAGTTAAATCAAAGATTTTTCGTTCTGGTGTGTAATCTGTCATATAATAAAAAGAAAAGTTTTTGTGTACCCAGCCTAAGACACATTGAAAATAGTTGGAGCTAGGTTGTTTTAGAAATGTAAAGATATGTAAAGTGAGCTTGCGATATATCAATCTGTGTTTATTTGTAGCATTGAATGCAGAGTTAAAGTTGTTCTAACTGCAGACAAGTGTGTTGAGAATGAAAATACTAAAGCACAAGTTTTGGGCTGTTGGGGCCAGAAAGGCCTTCTCTGCTGGTCTAAATATACTAAACATGTCTTTGTAAATGTAATTTTGTATTTTTTTGTAAATATGTAAATATTTTATTTTAAAATGTTGCAGTTATATATATTTTTCGTCATAATTTCCCCCCATCTTAATGACACTCAATAAATACCAAAAATAGCAAAAAATTAAAAACTAGCAATTATTCTCTATAGTCTTTTTTCTTCATGTCATATTATATCCACTTGGTTGAGTTGCAAAGTCTTGTTTATTATGGTAGAGTTGTATATTGTGGTAGAGTTTTTATCCAATGTTTGGATAATTTTAAAGGCATTTTAATATTATATGAGTGATTGAATTTTTCAATAACTACATTACCTTAGATAATGTGCTCTTCTAATGCCTTAAATATAGATAGCAAGCAGAGTTTTGAAAATAGTCGTTTCACAATAAAATAAAGTGCCAAAAAATGAAATTCAAAACGTATATGCAATGAGATCTGAGGATACAGATCCTTTCTGCTCTTTTGAAAATAAAGTTATGGACGCACACATATTTGTAAGCGTTTTAAACCATGTTTGAAAATACTTTTTTTCCATGCAAAGTCTATTTTGACAGATGCAAATCATTATGGCCTCTATTTACCCCCACCTTACAATGGACATTATGATTATTGTGTCACATTTTATATGTTGAGGCTGGCCTTCATGATGCATTTCATCCTGACAAGTGTACTTACTGATGCTGTTAGTATGCTCAGAGGTGTCATTGCTCAGGAAAGAGGAGACGATAGAACAGTACGAGTTGTTGGACTGGGAGCTGAGAGACTGAAGAGAGGTCTCTCGGGTCAATGACTTATTGGCCATCTTCTGTGTCACTGTGCGGCTCCATTCTGGAAGGTAAAAAACTGACAATGAACATAAATACTGGTCTCTCCAAAAGCTCTTAGCAATTATTTGGGTTACTCTAACTATTGAGGCACTGACCACTGGTCCTTGCGATCACAGTGAAATGAATAAGAAAAGATCACACTCAATCAAGTTCCAGGACTCGGTTTCATTTTTATCTGCTGTAGTCTTATGTGTGACAGGGTCTGGTAAAATGGTGCCATTGTAAGACAAGGTTATATTTCTGTTTTTTATAAATGATCAAAGTGAATTGTAATTAAGTCTAGTACATTAAAATCTGAAAATAGTTGAAAATGTGCACGAATGTTGGTAGTAAACAAAATAACATGAAACAGTAGAGTGACACAATCTGATGAAAAGGCCTGTTGTCGGTCAAGTCTGTAATTTCTCAGTATTTACAGATTGTAAAGGAGCAGATTGTAAACTTTTAAATATGTGTCATACTTTGAAATATGAAAATGAAGCAGATACCTGTATCTGAATGTTTGTAAACTGTGAAAGCTCTGGCAGAGAAATACCCCTTTAAGGATTCTTGACATTTTTATGCCTTCAGACAGTATGTGAGTGTTTTATATTGATCGTTACAGGAGCCAAGTGCTTTTTTAAGTTATAAACCAAATAACGAAAACGAAATTATGTAATTTCATTGAGAAACTAAAAACAAATGTTTTTTTTGTTATTTAATTGAGAAACCAAAAACCAAATCGAAAAACCGGCCACAGAAGTAAGCTGGAAGTAAAGGCACAACAACATGCGGGAAGTCTGGAATGGTATAAAAACCATTACTGGCAATAACAGCAAAGGCAAGGGGGTGTGCGGGGACATGCAAAGAGCAAAGGAATTATATATCTTCAATCGGTTCAGCTCCTCAATGACCACCTCTTCCCCCCAACAATCCTCTTCAGGCCCTCCTCTTGACGGTCACTTCTCGATCCCTCTCCCTAGCCCTTTCTCTCCCTCATGTTGCTGTGCCACTGGACGTGTTCCCCCTCCATCACTGCTGATCAGGTGAGGACTGAGCTATGGCAACTCCATCCAAGGAAGGCAGCAGGTCCAGACTGGGTGTGTCCGAGGCTGCTAAAGACCTACTGACCTACTGTGCTACTGATCTTGAACAGCGGGTCTAAAATCTGAGCCTGTGTCTGGGGAGGGTCCCTTTGCAGTGGAAAACATCATGCATCATTTCCAAAAAAGAGTTGTCCCAGTGAACTGAATGACGACAGGCCAGTCGCCCTCACATCACATGGGATGAACACACAGGAGAGACTGATCCTGCAGCTTATGAGACCCCAAGTGCAGAATGTAAGGGACCCTCTCCAGTTTGCCTGCTGAGAGAAGGTGGACGTTCTCTACCTCCTCCAACGTACTACTTGCTACCTGGATGTGGGAGGAAGTATGGTCAGGGGGCTATTCATTGACTTTTCTAGCACCTTTAACACCATCCAGCCCCATCTACTCCGGGACAAATTAACATCATAGCTGTTGACCCTAACTTGGTGGGTTGGACGCTTGACTACCTCACCAATAGGCCACAGTTTGTTCAAATGAGCAACTGTAGATCCTCAGGACTGTCCAGTAGCACTTGTGCCCCCCAGGCTATGTGCCCACGCTAACCCTAACCCTTCTCTTCACCCTCTACACCACTGACTCCCAATACAACTCAGATACATGCCACTAGCAGAAATTCTAAGTGATAGTACTATGTATACGGGAGGGTAAAGAGAGGAGCTTGGTGAAGGAGTTGAGTGTAGAATGGAGTCAACTGAATGAGCTCCATCTCAACATCATCAAAACAAAGGAGATGGTATTGATTTCTGTCAGCCACCCTGTCCTCCACAGCCCATCACTATCGATGGTAAGGAGGTGGAGAGGTTCTCCTCATACAAGTACCTGGGACTGCAGCTGGATAGCAAGCTTGGCTGGTCAGTGAACATGGATAAAGTGTATAAGAAAGGGCACGGCAGGTTGCACTTTTTAAGGAGACATCTTTTAATGTGTGCTCTAAACTGCTGAATGGTTTATCGGTCTATTGTTTTTAGTGTGCACTTTTATGCCAACGTGTGCTGGGGGGAGGGGGGTAGTGCTAAGAAGAGGGACATCCAGAGGCTGAACTGGCTGAGGAGGAGGGCACGCTATGTGGTAGCTCCATCTTTGGACTCTGTGGAATCCGTGGTGAAGACAACTCCAAAATCCGAGTGATTCTCACCAATCTGAGCCACCCCTTGTACCCAGTGCAATCAAACCAGAGGAGCTCTATGAGCACTTGACTCCACTCCCTGAGGTGCTCTAATGAGAGACTCAGAAACTCCTTTGTTCCACGAGCCATCACGCTTTATAATGCAGCCACTTCTAGGGGTGAAAAGTGAGGGGAGGGAGAGATGTGATGTCCATTGTTATTGTTATTATTTTTTGTACCTTATATACCTCTGTATATATATACATATATATATGTATATATATATGTATATATATGCATATATATACATATATATGCATATATATACTGTACATATACTGTATACATACATACATATATTTATTTTATTTATTTCCCTTTTTTCCACCTTTTCTATCTTGAGATGTGTGTGTGTAAGCAACGGACTGCACAATTTTCCTGGGAATCAATCAAGTCATCTTTCTGTTTAAACCAGAATGAGCGCTAGGAGCCAATCTTGTTGGGAAAAATTAATGAGGGCAAGCCTACAGGAGCCACTGTTGTATGCTTGAACACAATCAGAAAATATTAAAGGTAGTGAATGACATCTGTTAAGGAAGTTACTGGAACATTTATTTTTGCCTCCACCCATATGATTGGGACAATAGCCATATGATTGGATCATCTTAGCGACTTAGTGCCAAGTAATAGTTTCCTGTTCAATTGACATATTCTTCATTTTGATGAAAAACTGTAATGCTTTTTGAATATCATTTGATCTACATACGTGAAAAAAACATGTAAAATGAGGCCAAAGACTGTCTTCAAAGATGTCTTGGACATTATTATTTTGTCATGAAAAGTATTTCAATGCATAGTAGAAGCCAAAGGCATCTGTTTTAACCTGAATTTTCAGCCAGTTTCAGTCTTCCGCAGCACAGGTAGGTCCTCCATTGTCTCCACACGTTCTCTTTCGCAGCACAGTGGAACACAAAGATGAAAAATCCTGCCAATGTACAAAAGTTATCAAAGGGTCAAAAAGTACTGTAATCCTGAGTGACATGCTTCAGAAGATGATAGAAGTTTACAAGACAGTCCATTTGGTTACCAATTAATTATGGAAATGACATTTAGCATTAACCTTTTTTACATTTAACACTTATTTAGCAGTTTGCATGTGGACGTTTGCAGCAAAGCAACATACAAATAATAAAAGTAATACACAGAAAGTACAACAAATCTGTTTTTTAATCAAAATGTATTCCTATAACCCTTTGACAAGCAATGTCACAGAGTACTTCCATAGAACTACCCCCCAACCAACCTAAACCCTCAAGAAAGACAGGGAAAAACTCCAAGCAATTCAGTGAGAACAGTGTTTATCTTTGTTGTGCTACTAGTGATTTAGTTCCGATCATGCTGAGTCCAGACAGATCAAAAGTGGAAGTAATTTAGTACGTTCATGGGAACAAGCAACATCTGTTGTCAATCAATAGGTGATTGTTCAAGTTTTTTGTCCTTTCCCTGTGCAGCTCAGCTCTGACACGGTTTTTCTTTGAATGTGGCCTCTTGGTCATGTCCCCTACAGAAGATAGATCTAAATATAGCTATGTTTATTGCATTGTTTCCTGGTTCATAAAAGGTTTATCAAGATTGAATAATTACTCTGATGTAGCATAATAAATTATCTTCAATGGTCAAAAACACAAGTACGAAGTTTACTGAAAGGTTTATATCTACCTTGCAGAGAGTTGAAGATCGCGAAGAGGTACATAAAGACAAGGTTTACAGGTCCCCAGGCAAAAAAAGCAAAGCCCCAAGTGAATCCCAACAGGAATGTGATGCCGGCAACACTGCACAGGTCCTGCAGTCTACTGCGGTGTTGCATGTTATGGGGGTTCTGTCTCTTGATACGCAACAACTGCACCATTACCACCAAAAACATGATGAGGTTGAAGAGGAAGATTATGCAGAAGTAGGCTACCACAGCCACATAGAAGGCTATGTCATTTTTCAGCCAGCAACTGTATGATATGGAAAAAATAGATTTTTAAAATATAATGGTATAATGAAAAAGATGCCTCTTACAGTAATGATGTATACAGCAATGAGCCCAATTTGTGTTGATTGTGGCTGTGCGATCAGTTACAATGGCATTACAATTCTTTATGGACACTAGGTACATACATAATATTAAGTGTAACTTACAAGTCATCAACAGCACCGTCAGTGTACTTGCCATAGGTCACCAGGCCATAGTTGTTCTTGTTAACAGTAATTACCACAATGACCACTATGAGAGGAATGCCTGTAAAAAAGGGATGATTAGTTAAATCAAATACAATCAAATGTTTAAAAAAAAAGAAATATGAAGAAATAATATAAATATAACCTTGTTATTTTCAAAAAATATATTCTATTTTGTATAATACATCCTCATCTTCATATTGTCTTCAGAGAGATGAATGGATACTGCATAGAAATTAAATTCATAGAACAATAGTTGAAGATGTAAAATTGCTGTTTTTTACAATTACTGAACTTTGGTCTCAAAGTTTATCGCATTACATCATTAGTCTACCTCTACTCCTGTTTCTTAAACATATTATTGGTATGAATGGAAAGCAGTTAGAATGTGGCAAGAATCCTGTTCCCTACATTATTTTCTAAGAGTGCACTTACCCCAGCCAATGAGTGAGAACTTGAGCATGTAGCGCGATATGTAACAGTTGAAGACCTTTATCAGAGCTAGGTACATATGGACAGCCTCCAATCCCATCCACGTGAAACAAGATAAAAGAAAGTAGTGCAGGAAGAAGGCGGTGGAGATACAGAGGCCCATGGCGTTTGGGTAGAGGGCCAGCCAAGAATCCACCAGGAACACCAGGTTTAGGAGAAGCAGAGCCAGACACAGTTGGATCAATATTTTCGATGGGACGTCTTTACGGAGCTTACTACAGAATGGGAGAGGACATAACTGATGCTGCATTTCTTTGTTGACAAGGTCTCCAATTTATAATCCCAATGGCTTCAGAATCTTACTTTAATGAAGAATAAGATAACATGTCACAGCCCAAATATTCACATTACACAAGTTCTTTATACACCATTACTTGTAAAGTGTTCATTTGCATATGGGATACTTTTTACTCACGCAAAGGCAAGGTAGGTGAGGAGAGTGACAGACAGGAATACAGCAGAGATTCCACAGCCAATGTAGGTAATGTAAGTGAGTATGGTGGCCTGGACACGGCTGATGGTGCCCTCTCTGGACATGTCCTGCACAAGTCCAGCAACATAGGTTTTAAAAGCTGACAGACATAAGTTGGCTGCTTTGAAGAATAAGAACAATGCTTTAATCATTTGACACAAACATGTGTGCAGGGAGCACACGCACACAAATGTACTGGTCTTTTTCCATTGCTTCTGTCTTTACTCTCAAGGCAGGAAGCATTAAGCAATCGCCTAAGCAAACCACACCAAGATCTTGACTTATGTCCTGGCCAAGAGACTAATTCGCATAGGATGTTTATTTTACGTTAAGATCTTGTCAGAGGAAGCAAATGAGGACTTGCGGACTGCAAGCAAACTCCACGAAGAAAAGCTCCGGAGATGCCCCATATCTAAGGATCGATAGGCCCCAATCGGGGATTAAACCACAGAATGTTTTGCTACAAGGCGGCAGAGCAAGGCAGTGTGCTACTCTGCCATGAAATCTTCCTTTTTTCAATTTACTTGGTCAAAGCTTGCTGTCAGCTTAATGAATTGTTGTTGGTGTGTTTGGTTGACATAAGTAAATCTTCCATTTCTTATATTTAAATTAATAAACTGCCATTCCAAAAGTGCACTTATGAATGTCAAATTAATTTGATACATCCTGAACATTGAAACCTTTGTATTTGTAATTGTCACTTTTCAATTGTCATAAGAGGAAAATCTAACTCACAAGCAATACGGCAAAGCTTGTCAAATGGTTGCAGCCACAAACGGTCTCAATATCACTGCTGTTCTGGACTGAGCAGCCTTCTGGATTCCAACCTCCAGAGCCATCTAGGAAAAAAAAATTTTTTTTCAGGCACTGATATCAATATGTAGATTTTTCCATTCTGAAGGGCACAATGGTAAACTTACCATTCAAATCAAAGTCCCAGAAAACACATAAGGCTGTATGGTTAGCCTACGGGTTCAAAAGAAAACACTGGCGGTCACAGTCATTGGAAGTCATTGGAAGAAGCTCTCTCTGTAAGGTCAAGTAACCTTTATCCCATTTATAAAAATATGCAGGGTCTGCTGAATTAACTCACTGTTACAGGCTTGATGTTCTTTAAGGTGATGATCACCTCATCTTGTAGGCCTGTGATTGACAGGTTGGCAACACTGGTTCCTAAAATGCCACTGTTCAGCTTGCGGTTTTTAAGGGCTTTGTCCTGGATGAATAGGAGAGTGAATGTTTATAGGCAGTAAACCTATCCACACATGCACAGGTATGTATTGTTATAATACAGTATTAGCTCAGTGGATTGATAGTAGAACAATAAGGAGACAGTGAAACCGATTACATTTCCATCATTCCTTAACTAAACATCCATGAGGAAATGGGTCAAGTCAACCACATACCAATGGTTTCCTGTATTTTTGCAATAAGGCATTGGGCAAAGCCTTACAGAACTAGTAGATCAGTGCCAGCATCTCTCTTTCTGCAGTTGATTTTTGGGCATTATTTTGGATGCTGGACATACAGGGTAATTAAGCAGTACTTTGTTACTAAAACTACTTGTGTTTGTATTTGAAATGTCCTCAACAATGGTTTATTAAAATAGGTAAATTAACTAACCAACCATAATGTCTCACACTATGGCCAATTAAAGGAATTTAACCAATTAACGCACACAGCTATTAGCTAAACTAATTAGCTAAATATGCAGCATTTACCCACATAAACTTTAAACAGGGCTCTCAATACATTTCTAACCTTGTAAATATGTGTTCTCGTGCCTTCAATAAATACAAATGTAATACACAAAAACAATTCTGCAAAGGTTTTAAAAGAATTGGGCTAATGGCCCGAAAGCTACTGGGTTAGGCTCCAGTCACCTGTGACCCCTAAATGGGAACAAGCGGCACTGCAATCCCTCCCGGGGTTTAGCAGTAGACAATAAATGGATGGATGGATGCCAGTGTTGTTAAAAACTGTCTAACCCTAGAAAAAAAGATATGATAAGACAAACAAGACATTTCTAAGAATTACTTGACAGATGATTGGATGATCCAGTTAATCAGTCTATTGCCATCTACAGCTGCCAGTAGAATGCTGATTGGTCTAAAAATAATTTGAACCAAGAGAGATTCTAGCATGATCGCAACCTTGAGAATCTGCTTTGTCACAATGTTCTACAGGGCTGTGAAAACATTTTCCATTAAGGACTTTTGACATATTTGAGCCCCTCCTTGAACCGCCACCTTAACGTGGTGGAGGGGTTTGAGTGCTCGAATGATCCCAGGAGCTATGTTGTCGGGGGCAATAAGCCCCTGGTAGGGTTTCCCATGGCAAACTGGTCCTAGGTGACTAGCCAGACTAAGTGCGGTTCAACAAAAACCCCTATGATGACAAAACCACGGAGAATCGCTACGTCGCCCGGAGTGGCGTTACCGGGGCCCCACCCTGGAGCCAGGCCTGGGGTGGGTGTTCGCAGGCGAGCGCCTGGTGGCCGGGTCTTTGCCCATGGGACCCGGCCGGGTATAGCCCGAAAAGGCGACGTGGGATCACCTTCCTGCAGGCCCACCACCCACAGGAAGGACCGTAGGGGGCCGGTGCAGTGTGTTTTGGGCGGCGGTCAGGGGCAGGTGCCTGGACGACCGAGGCCATGCGCACGGTCTCTAGCGCTGGGGACATGGAATGTCAC
Source organism: Plecoglossus altivelis (assembly GCA_036571765.1). Lineage (NCBI taxonomy): Eukaryota > Metazoa > Chordata > Actinopteri > Osmeriformes > Plecoglossidae > Plecoglossus > Plecoglossus altivelis. The sequence continues at coordinate 1,110,317 of BROE01000019.1, forward strand.
CTCGCTGGCAGGAAAGGAGCCCGAGCTTGTGCGGGAGGTAGAGCGTTACCGGCTAGATATAGTCGGCCTCACCTCCACGCACAGCCTGGGTTCTGGGTCCATTATCCTCGAGAGAGGCTGGACTCTACATTTCTCTGGCGTTGCTCGCGGGGAGAGGCGGCGGGCTGGCGTGGGCTTGCTCATAGCCCCGTGGCTCAGCCGCCACGTGTTGGGGTTTACCCCGGTAGACGAGAGGGTCGTGTCCCTGCGCCTTCAAGCCGGGGACAGGTCTCTCACTGTTGTATCGGCCTATGGGCCGAACAGCAGTGCAGAGTACCCGGCCTTCTTGGGGTCCCTGGGAGGGGTACTGGATAGTGCACCGACCGGGGACTCCATTGTTCTGCTGGGGGACTTCAACGCCCATGTGGGTAACGACAGTGACACCTGGAGAGGTGTGATTGGGAGGAACGGTCCCCCCGATCTGAACCCGAGCGGNGATGATGTTGTCCTGATGGCTCCATCGGACCGGGACCTACAGCATGCACTAGAGCGGTTTGCAGCCGAGTGTGAAGCTGCCGGGATGGGAATCAGCACCTCGAAATCTGAGGCCATGGTTCTCGACCGGAAGAAGGTGGCTTGCTCCCTCCGGGTGGGTGGGGAGCCCTTGCTTCAAGTGGAGGAGTTCAAGTATCTCGGGGTCTTGTTCACGAGTGAGGGAAGGACGGAACGTGAGATTGACAGGCGGATCGGTGCGGCGGCCGCAGTGATGCGCTCTCTGTACCGGTCCGTCGTGGTGAAGAAGGAGCTGAGCCGGAAGGCAAAGCTCTCAATTTACCGGTCTATCTACGTTCCTACTCTCACCTATGGTCATGAACTTTGGGTAATGACCGAAAGGACGAGATCGCGGATACAAGCGGTCGAAATGAGTTTTCTCCGCAGGGTGGCTGGGCGCTCCCTTAGAGATAAGGTGAGGAGCTCGGTCACACGGGAGGAGCTCGGAGTAGAGCCGCTGCTCCTCCACGTCGAGAGGAGCCAGCTGAGGTGGCTCGGGCATCTGTTTCGGATGCCTCCTGGACGCCTCCCTCGGGAGGTGTTCCGGGCATGTCCTACCGGGAGGCGGCCCCGGGGAAGACCCAGGACACGCTCGAGGGACTATGTTTCTCGGCTGGCCTGGGAACGCCTCGGGATCCCCCCGGAGGAGCTGGAGGTGGTGTGTGTGGAGAAGGAAGTCTGGGCCTCCCTGCTCAGACTGCTGCCCCCGCGACCCGGCCCCGGATAAGCGGAAGAAAATGGATGGATGGATGGACATATTTGAGCTGGTGTCCTTTATCTAGTTATTAGCTTGCCACAAGAATTCTTTCCCAGTTGCAAAACAAATGTGGACAAATAGGAGAAACAGTGCCTCATTTTCTCTAATTGAATCAACACCTCATCTGTTTCCATATAGTCAATGTATATTGAGGAAGGCATGGTCTCTAATATACTGTATATTTAAAAACCTTTTAATTCTGGCACATTCTGTCATGTCCCCGGCCTAGGCTGGGTCGGGTTCCAGTCTGTTCTGTCCGCCTAGTCCAGGTCCAGTCGTCCATTCCGTTTCTTAACTCCCTTGCGGTAATTCAACCCATCTGCGACTCATTCCCTCATCAACACCACAGCTCTTAAACCCCAGACTGTCATCCGCTACTTGCCAGTTTGTTGAATCACCGACCCCACGCCTGTATTACTGGCGTTCCGTGTTGACTTGTCTACGCCTCTTATTCCTGTCTACCACCAGATCACCGCTTCCAATCTTCCATTCCTCCATTCCTCCAACCAGTACCCTGCTCCATCAGCTACCCTCAACCACTCTTCCCATCTCTCCAATAAAGCTCAGCTCACATCTAGACCAATGTGTGTGTCGTGCGTTTGCGTCCTCAGTACAGCCGTGACACGTTTGAACAATCCCTTCAGTGAAGGTTAGCTAGCAGGTGACAGCAACAGACTGACTTTCAGTGACAGGTGGGGTGAGGGCACACTTAGTGATATCTTGCTTCCAGTTTTTGTTTTGACAAGCCAGTCATTTGGAGCAGATAAACAAATAAATAATCAGTATTGAGAGTGGCTCATACAGATGGAGTATAAGAGAATCGAACAAAGTTGAATGCACTTTGGTCACATGAGCAACAAGTCTCTTCAGACAGATTCAATATTACTGGTGTTGATCACTTCTGGTAAACTTGTTATGTAAGCCAGTTTGCCCCCAAATAAATCCCAAGCCTATGTTAATTTTTTAACAGCTGGTGTTTGAGGGGCAGAGTTCGGGGGGAAACTGAGACTGATGCATCAGTCTTGTGTCAGTATATAAATATGTGGGAACCTCTAGTTGTAGATGTAGTTCAGGTAAGATCTGGGTTACGTAGTTCTATGGCATCCATTGATCTGATATTTAACTAATGTTGTCAAAATTTCACAAAATTGGCACAAAAAACCATTACTGGTTTGAACTAGTTTTGTGAATAATAAATGGTAATAATAAATTTTTTAATTTATTTTTTATTCTGTTTTTCAGTTCACAGAAGGTAACGTCCCCTCCTTGAACCGCCACCTTAACGTGGTGGAGGGGTTTGAGTGCTTGAATGATCCCAGGAGCTATGTTGTCGGGGGCAATAAGCCCCTGGTAGGGTCTCCCATGGCAAACTGGTCCTAGGTGACTAGCCAGACTAAGTGCGGTTCAACAAAAACCCCTATGATGACAGAAAAAAGAGAATCGCTACGTCGCCCGGAGTGGCGTTAACGGGGCCCCACCCTGGAGCCAGGCCTGGGTGGGTGCTCGCAGGCGAGCGCCTGGTGGCCGGGTCTTTGCCCATGGGACCCGGCCGGGTATAGTCCGAAAAGGCGACGTGGGATCACCTTCTTGCAGGCCCACCACCCACAGGAAGGACCGTAGGGGGCCGGTGCAGTGTGTTTTGGGCGGCGGTCAGGGGCAGGTGCCTGGACGACCGAGGCCATGCGCACGGTCTCTAGCGCTGGGGACATGGAATGTCACCTCGCTGGCAGGAAAGGAGCCCGAGCTTGTGCGGGAGGTAGAGCGTTACTGGCTAGATATAGTTGGCCTCACCTCCACGCACAGCCTGGGTTCTGGATCCATTATCCTTGAGAGAGGCTGGACTCTACATTTCTCTGGCGTTGCTCGCGGGGAGAGGCGGCGGGCTGGCGTGGGCTTGCTCATAGCCCCGTGGCTCAGCCGCCACGTGTTGGGGTTTACCCCGGTAGACGAGAGGGTCGTGTCCCTGCGCCTTCAAGCCGGGGACAGGTCTCTCACTGTTGTATCGGCCTATGGGCCGAACAGCAGTGCAGAGTACCCGGCCTTCTTGGGGTCCCTGGGAGGGGTACTGGATAGTGCACCGACCGGGGACTCCATTGTTCTGCTGGGGGACTTCAACGCCCACGTGGGCAACGACAGTGACACCTGGAGAGGTGTGATTGGGAAGAACGGTCCCCCCGATCTGAACCGAGCGGTGTTTTGTTGTTGGACTTCTGTGCTAGTTACAGTTTGTCCATAACGAACACCATGTTCGAGCACAAGGGTGTCCATCAGTGCACGTGGCACCAGGGCACCCTAGGCCGAAGGTCGATGATCGACTGTTGTTGTGTCCTCTGACCTCCGGCCACGTGTCTCGGACACTCGGGTAAAAAGAGGGGCGGAGCTGTCAACCGATCACCACCTGGTCGTGAGCTGGATCCGCTGGTGAGAGGAGGAAGTCGGACAGACCTGGCAGGCCAAGCGTATCGTGAGGGTCTGTTGGGAACGTCTGGCGGAGCCTTCTGTCAGCGAGTCTTCAGCTCGCACCTCCGCCGGAGAGTTTCTCACAGATTCCGGGGGGGACTGGGGACATTGAGTCTGAGTGGACTAATTTTTTCTTTTCTTGTTTTTTTTCATCTATCTACGTTCCTACTCTCACCTATGGTCCATGAACTTTGGGTAATGACCGAGAGGACAAGATCGCAGATACAAGCGGTCTAAAGCGTCGAAATTAGTTTTCTCCGCAGGGTGGCCAGTCGCTCCCTTAGAGATAAGGTGAGGAGCTCGGTCACACGGGAGAAGCTCGGAGTAGAGCCGCTGGTCCTCCACGTCGAGAGGAGCAAGCTGAGGTGGCTCAGGCTCGGGCATCTGTTTCGGATGCCTTCTGGACGCCTCCCTCGGGAGCTGTTCCGGGCATGTCCTACCGGGAGGCGGCCCAGGGGAAGACCCAGGACACGCTGAGGGACTATGTCTCTCGGCAGGCCTTGGAACGCCTAGGATCCCTAGGCGTTCCCAGGCCAGCTGCCCCCGCGACAATATTGAAATTTCAATATTAAAATTAATTTTGATCAGTTTTATTTTTTACTATAAAACTTCATATGGAAAAATAAAAGAAAGCAAATCAAACTGATCAAAATTAACTTTAATATTGAAATTTCATCAATTTTTTCGATTTTATTTTTTTAATATTTAAAATCAATAATCAGATCATATGAGAGTCTAATAATAAAATATAAAGAAAGATCAATAAAAATTGACCATATATCTTATTTTCAAAAAGTGACCATCTTGATTGCAAACATGACCATCTTGATCGAAAAACCCTATATATGGCTCTCACTGAAATAAATTTTCTAAATTTTTTGCTTTCATGGCTCTCTTAGTCAAAAAGGTTCCCGACCCCTGGTTTAGATCCTTTCACTGTAGATCAAGAGGTCACATGGACAAATGCCCCCTTGTAAGTTGCTTTAGATAAAAACATCTGAATGAATAAATACATGAATAAAGAAAAGTGGGTATTGTCATCACCTGGAAAATGGAACACTTCTGGTAAAAAGTGAACTGAACCCTGGAAGCTAGCTGTTGTTGCTGGGCAGTCAGGTTTTGGGTAAGTGAGGGTGGCAGTTGGATAGATCCTTGAGAAAGGGAAGATGTTTTCGCACTTCTCCCCCTTTCTGCTCCAAGCACCTGCGGGTCCCAGACCACACAAAAGTTTTAACTGATCAACTAAGCAGTGTGAATAACCATTTCTTCACTGATAATTAAGAATTAGCAAGTACCTTCATAATACAGACTGTATAGACCAATTAAATGATCTGTGTCCATATCTGAACGTGTCTTAGACCGAACATTGGAAAAACATGGGAAAAAGCAAACTTTTTTAATGAAGTCTGAACTTTATAGGGGTTGATCAGAAGTTTCTATATTTTGGAGAAAAAAAATATTTGCAGAAAATAATTGAGCTTCAGAGAAAGTTTTAATTTATCACAAGAAAAATTATTTTACTTATATATGCAATAAATGTACATATATATTTAACTTTAATAAATACATTTATGAACATAACTTTGTCTACTATTTTAAAATATGTCAGCAGTGTACTGTTTCTATGTATGATCAGATGAACTGACAATGAAACACTGAAACATAAGATACAATTTATGGCTTGTTATACATTTTGTTATATGGTTTATTATTCTCTTTTGAAAAAACAAAGTAAAAGCTGTTAAAACTTTAATCAGGGGGGAAAATGTATATTTGACATGTATCAAGATGGACGGGCAACTACTGTTTTTGTTTCCTTTATTTCATAATTAACGTAAATAATTTCATAATTAAAGTAAAATACATGATTAAGTTAGTGTTTGTTGGCCTCTGTTGCCATCTATGGCCTTGCCATAGTTAACTGCAACTGTAGATGGTAAGATGCACACAGGCTGCACACCCACAACAAGTGGATGTAGCGTATACAAGAGGGATTCATCAAGTTTATTAACATACAATGAGGGAATGAATATGTAAGATGTGCGTATGATTGAAACAAAAAAAGTGAATTTTTCAGAGAACTGAAAAATGTGCATGGTTTCACCTAAACAAGGGACTGAAAACTAAAATGTCTGCAATATTTAATAAATTGTGGGCACAAAATAAAGTAAATGTTTATCAACATTACCTCCAGGGCTCTGTATACATCCAAATACAAAGTTTTAATTTGTGTAGTATTTCAATAACAAATATAAATTCTCTTCTGCAACGGTGTAAAAGTGTACATACCTGCACACAGCTGGGGTCTGAGATAGAAAAGGATATCTCCTGGAAATGTTTGCCATTCACTGTTTTGACAGAGAGCGCCAGTGACTGGGAGAGTAAGGTCTCAATTCCTCCATATACAACCAGTTTCAGGCCAACTGTATTGACAATCCCTATAATCCTGTAAAATACAGTAACATTTTACTTGAAGGAGGTCATCATACATCTGAACATCCATAAAATCTATTTTGAAGGACTATGCGTTGCTCAGTGGCAGAGCTTTTGGCATTCATTCCAGAGATTACATTTTTGTAAACAGTGTTTCAGATTAAAGTAATTTATGACTAAATTAATACATTATATTACTTAACTAGGCAAATTACTCATTTCAGTGTGTGGGATTATAATTCCTACCAAATTGTGTGGTGCAACCGTTAAATTATCTGAAAGACATTTTCAAAACTAAGATGCATTCTGAGAATTTAGCAGAGAAACAGCAAAGGCTCTGACGTACAGCTAACACTCTAGTACAGGGGTGAGGGGTGTATGGCCAAAACAACAGCTTGATCTGGCCCCCAAGACAATTCAATAATACAAAGCATTTACCTAGAAGCCTATACTGTTTTTGATATGAAAAGGAAATAATGTAAAATAGTAGAATCATGTAGCAAGGCCACAGTCAAGGTGATCTCAAAATGCAGTTAAGAGGTTATGTGTAATAACTGACATATCTCAAAGCGACTGTCAAAAAACAACAAATTGAATGCAGAATGTCGTGCTTCCCAAGACTTCCAATTTTCTTTTTTTGTTTCAAGTAAAAAACCAGTGTGCCTAGTTTGTGAGGAAAACGAGCTGCAAGGAGCCTCATCAACTGTACTATCTGACATCAGATGCCTTGCCTGTCCAAGAGAAGCTACTCCAGCCATCAAATCAAATTAAACTTTATTTATATAATGCATTTCGGTTGTTGTTTTTTTAGAATGTGCGTGTTTACACGTATTCATATGATGTCTGATCACTAACGCACGTTGTGTTATGTTGAGACCATCTTCAGTACCCCTCCTTGGCACACAACCTTGACCAGTACTTTAAACATAGCCAGTGGGAAGGCAGGTCCTGTCCAGACCAAGCAATCTTAAACAAATAGTCAATGAACAGTGTCTGCTTGCTTGATGGATTAACTTTAGAAACTCCATGTTACTGTTTGAAAAACGTCTGTTGTTGTTAGAAATCAGGGGTCACCTCTTATCTACCTACCACATGTTGTATCATGTTTACTTACCTGGTGGATAAGGAATCCAATATGTTGGGTGAAGCACTGAGCAGGTTGCTAACAATATGGATAGAGGTATTGCCCAGGGCCAGGCTGACTTTGGGCCCAGCCAGCAAACCCTCTAGTTTATACACAAGCTCATCCACTTGGGAGGCGTTCAGATGGGACACATCTTTGGTAATTTCCAGCAGTTGATTGGCCTGCTCCTCTCCACTTCTTACTGGGGTAATGACAATGATGAAGATGAATAAGCCTGAATTAGGATGCATGGTTTGAGCAAGGAAGCATACAGATGTAAATGGCTGTTATAGCTGTCTGACAGATATGTATTGAATTATGGATATTTTGAATTATGTATGAATGAGTGTGAACACTGCTGGGGGACTTTCACCAAACCCCTATGATGCCAAAACCAAGGAGATTCGCTACGTCGCCCGGAGTGGCGTTACCAGGGCCCCACCCTGGAGCCAGGCCTGGGATGGGTGCTCACAGGCGAGAGCCTGGTGGCCGGGTCTTTGCCCATGGGAACCGGCCGGGTATAGCCTGAAAAGGTCACATGGGATCACCTTCCTACAGGCCCACCACCCACAGGAAAGACCGTAGGGGGCCGGTGCAGTGTGCTTTGGGCGGCGGTCAGGGGCAGGTGCCTGGACGACCGAGGCCATGCACACGGTCTCTAGTGCTGGGGACATCGACGCATGTCACCACGCTGTCAGGGAAGGAGCCCGAGATTGCTCGGGAGGTAGAGCGTTACCGGCTAGATATAGTCGGCCTCGCCTACACGTGCAGCCTGGGTTCCGGATTCATTCATTCAGCCGCCACATGTTGGGGTTTACCCCGGTAGACGAGAGGGTCGTGTCCCTGCGCCTTCAAGCCGGGGACAGGTCTCTCACTGTTGTATCAGCCTATGGGCCGAATAACGGTGCAGAGTACCTGGCCTTCTTGGGGTCCCTGCTAGGGGTACTGGACAGTGCACCGACCAGGGACTACATTGTTCTGCGGGGGGACTTCAACGCCTACGTGGGCAACGACAGTGACACTTGGAGAGAGGTGATTGGGAAGAACGCCCCCCCCCGATCTGATCTCGAGCGGTGTTTTGCTGTTGACTTCTGTACTAGTTACAGTTTGTCCATAACGAACACCGTGTTCGAGCACAAGGGTGTCCATCAGTGCACCTGGCACCAGGGCACCATAGGCCGAAGGTCAATGATCAACATTATTGTTGTGTCCTCTGACCTGTGGCCGCGTGTCTCGGACAGTCGAGTAAGGAGAGGGGCGGAGCTGTCAACCGATCACCACCTGGTCGCGAGCTGGATCCGCATGGATGGATGGATGGAGTGTGAACACATTATAATGACTCAAATGGCAGCAGTCTGAGCAGGGAGGCCCAGACTTCCTTATCCACGCACACCTCCTCCATCTCCTCCGGGGGATCCCTAGGCGTTCCCAGGCCAGCCGAGAGACATAGTCCCTCCAGCGTGTCCTGGGTCTTCCCCGGGGCCGCCTCCCGGTAGGACATGCCCGGAACACCTCCCGAGGGAGGCGTCCAGGAGGCATCCGAAACAGATGCCCGAGCCACCTCAGCTGGCTCCTCTCGATGTGGAGGAGCAGCGGCTCTACTCCGAGCTTCTTCCGTGTGACCGAGCTCCTCACCTTATCTCTAAGGGAGCGACTGGCCACCCTGCGGAGAAAATTTTGACATTTCGACCGCTTGTATCCGCGATCTCGTCCTTTCGGTCATTACCCAAAGTTCATGACCATAGGTGAGAGTAGGAACGTAGATAGACCGGTAAATTGAGAGCTTTGCCTTCCGGCTCAGCTCCTTCTTCACCACGACAGACCGGTACAGAGAGCGCATCACTGCGGCCGCTGCACCGATCCGCCTGTCAATCTCACGTTCCGTCCTTCCCTCACTCGTGAACAAGACCCCGAGATACTTGAACTCCTCCACTTGAAGCAAGGGCTCCCCACCCACCCGGAGGGAGCAAGCCACCTTCTTCCGGTCGAGAACCATGGCCTCAGATTTCGAGGTGCTGATTCCCATCCCGGCAGCTTCACACTCGGCTGCAAACCGCTCTAGTGCATGCTGTAGGTCCCGGTCCGATGGAGCCATCAGGACAACATCATC
>BROE01000019.1:1119887-1235880 GCA_036571765.1 Plecoglossus altivelis
CCCCCCCGGAATCTGTGAGAAACTCTCCCGGAGGTGCGAGTTGAAGACCTCGCTGACAGAAGGCTCCGCCAGACGTTCCCAACAGACCCTCACGATACGCTTGGGCCTGCCAGGTCTGTCCGACTTCCTCCTCCACCAGCGGATCCAGCTCACGACCAGGTGGTGATCGGTTGACAGCTCCGCCCCTCTCTTTACCCGAGTGTCCGAGACACGTGGCCGGAGGTCAGAGGACACGACAACAAAGTCGATCATCGACCTTCGGCCTAGGGTGCCCTGGTGCCACGTGCACTGATGGACACCCTTGTGCTCGAACATGGTGTTCGTTATGGACAAACTGTAACTAGCACAGAAGTCCAACAACAAAACACCGCTCGGGTTCAGATCGGGGGGACCGTTCCTCCCAATCACACCTCTCCAGGTGTCACTGTCGTTACCCACATGGGCGTTGAAGTCCCCCAGCAGAACAATGGAGTCCCCGGTCGGTGCACTATCCAGTACCCCTCCCAGGGACCCCAAGAAGGCCGGGTACTCTGCACTGCTGTTCGGCCCATAGGCCGATACAACAGTGAGAGACCTGTCCCCGGCTTGAAGGCGCAGGGACACGACCCTCTCGTCTACCGGGGTAAACCCCAACACGTGGCGGCTGAGCCACGGGGCTATGAGCAAGCCCACGCCAGCCCGCCGCCTCTCCCCGCGAGCAACGCCAGAGAAATGTAGAGTCCAGCCTCTCTCGAGGATAATGGACCCAGAACCCAGGCTGCGCGTGGAGGTGAGGCCGACTATATCTAGCCGGTAACGCTCTACCTCCCGCACAAGCTCGGGCTCCTTTCCTGCCAGCGAGGTGACATTCCATGTCCCCAGCGCTAGAGACCGTGTGCATGGCCTCGGTCGTCCAGGCACCTGCCCCTGACCGCCGCCCAAAACACACTGCACCGGCCCCCTACGGTCCTTCCTGTGGGTGGTGGGCCTGCAGGAAGGTGATCCCACGTCGCCTTTACGGGCTATACCCGGCCGGGTCCCATGGGCAAAGACCCGGCCACCAGGCGCTCGCCTGCGAGCACCCACCCCAGGCCTGGCTCCAGGGCGGGGCCCCGGTAACGCCACTCCGGGCGACGTAACGATGCTCCTTAGTTTTGTCGTCATAGGGGTTTTTGTTGAACCGCACTTAGTTTGGCTAGTCACCTAGGACCAGTTTGCCATGGGAAACCCTACCAGGGGCTTATTGCCCCCGACAAATTAGCTCCTGGGATCATTCAAGCACTCAAACCCCTCCACCACGTTAAGGTGGCGGTTCAAGGAGGGGTTCACAACAACCAATGGTAACCTATTGTTTATCAATCCTTGTTAGATATTTAAAAATTGACTGTGAACTGTTAATGAGTGAAGACCAGAATTAAATCCTCTAGAACATGGACAATGATTTGGGGATCATTTTAGCACATTGTTTTTATAACCAAGTCCAGGCAGAATTTTGGTTTCAAGTTTGCCTTCAAAGTGCTGGCCCAACTATTGCTTGATAGCAATAGTTAGAGCAGAAGGGCCTATGATGAAGACTGACAGTATCATTAAAAGATTGATTTCTGTAAAGGTGATTTTGAACATCTGATAATTTCGTATTTGGTATCAATAAGGTGGTTTTAGTTTTGCGATGCTTAGGGTTACTGTAACATGTTGGAGACTTTTGACATGGCTATGAACTATGCATAAATGCTGCTGTTAAGGTGAGTACTTGGCTGAAACTGTATTTGGTACAGGTCATGTATTGTTATTAGCAAAAGTATCATCCAAGTGAAATGTGCCAGTATCCACACACTTAAAGAGAAATCCTCATTGGCTAGTGCACAGTACCCATGATGCAGTCAGTGATTTAGATGTCAGTGGAACACAGAAATACTGATTACTTAAAGTATTGAGAGTGCACAGCCTGGGATAATGTAGGTGCAATGCAAGTACCTCAAAACCTCAAACCTCACTCCACAAGAACAATTTCTTTCCATCTGCAGCTCGCCTCATTAACAAGGCCCAGGATCCACAACTGACACAAACATGCACATAGTGTTACATTAATGCTCTCCTAGATCACTTTATTGCATGCTGGAACAACCCTATGGCACTCTGCTATTTTATATTATACAGTATTGTTTAGAATTCTTTGCCATTTTGTTGTAAATTGAGCTTTTTATTTTTAAAGAATGTAGACATTTATAATACACGTATATCTTTATTGTATGCACTTGCCCACCAAAGCAAATTCCTTGTTGGTGTACACTTACTTGGCGAATAAATGTGATTCTAATTCTGAACTAACACTGATTGAGGTCTTAGTTGTGACAGATTTTGAAAAACAAGCACAGGGTCTTCTAAAGAATGATTCTCCTCAATATTTAACATTTAACAATCTACATCATTTTTTGTTGTTGTAGTTGATAGAGAAGGACGTTGCATTAATTTGCATTTTTTCTATGACACTTCCATTGTTGGACCTATGTGGTCATCTTTCAAGGATGGGACTGGTTTGAAACTGTTTAACAGACTTTATCTGCGTAAAAATCTTATACAAAGAACACCTTTTCCTATTTTTTTATATGGTGAAGTGGTACGTAATCTGTTTTGTTTGCCCTGTTTTTAAATGCAATTTGAACTCTGTTAAGGTAACTTCATAAATGGTTTATTATCATGTTTTTGTCATTTTAGCTGAATCAAGACAGAGTTTACAATACAGACATATGACTGGGTTCATGAAGTTTTTGTGCCATTACATTGTGGTACATTACAGGACAGAAATATATAGATTATGGGAAGAAAATATTTGGATACAATCATGTTATGCCACATGTCATTAACACCTAACATGACATGACAATTTTGTCATGGACTTTGTGACGTTATGTGATGCTTATAATGCCCTAATAACATGTCAAGGAGACCCACTTCTATACAAATGTTTTCAAAGTCCTCGAGTCAAAGAGTAACAGACCCAGTTGTCCCCAGTTAACATATGTGACATATATAAAAGTTTTAGGATGTAATCTTTAGCTTACCTGTGGTAGGTGTGGTGGGAGATTTTATGGTGGAGGGAACTGGAGAGGCAGTAGCAGAACTCACTGAGGAAACCACTGGCAAGTGAGTGATTGTCTCTGTGGTTGATGAGTTGCTTTGTCCTTGAGGAGAATTCCCTGGCAGAGTAGTTGTGTTCCGTGCTGTTATGGAGGTTCTGTTTGTAGGATATGTGGTGATAAGTGGAGCTGTGGTTGTATTAAGAGGGGAGGGAGTAGGTTCTCTGTCACAGTGTTCATCCAGCAACACACACATATTTTTCCCATTTCGACTGGAGAAAGAACAGAGAAGATACAGTTAAAACCCAATCAATTGAAATCTAACGACAGCATTTACAACAATGACACATCTGGGACTGTGAGCACATTTATTTTAAAGCTGTAGCAACATTGGGCCTTATTTACTATTATATGCATAGACATGTTTATTGGCACACAAAAATAAGTGTGCATGCAAAATTATAGTTGAATTGATGACAGGTTTGCATCCTCCAATTTTGTTCTTACCTTCATATAGATGCGTTTCTAGCAATTACATAATTCAACTTTTTTTTCTGTTCTCATTTTTACCATTGCATTTCCACATTTATTCTGATTATTCCAGCCAAAGACATTTCAGAATGCTAATCTCACATTGCTACACTTTATCATTCATAAAACAGAGACACAAGAAAACATTGTGGGCCCCACATTGCCAAAATGGTGGCAAGAAACAGAAACAAGTAAACAGCTGAACTTTCAAACAATGGAGGCTTGACAGAGGATCTCCTCTGATCTGATCCTGTTGGTAGATCCAGGGAAGAACCTCTTGTATGAGGACAGATCTAACTCAGTAATGCTTTTAAGACCTACACGAAAGGTTTTGGTTATTAAATCAGTCCAACGTTAAAATGTTGAGAAAAGAAAAAAAAAGATGACTTTTTTATTATTCATCATAAATCACATTACCAAAAATCAGGCCCAATCAGGACATTCCAACCTGTTTGGGTTCCATTTATGTTTTTTGTTTGTAATCAAATAATATTCAAAACTCCTTGCATGTGACCCATCTACTGAACAAAAATCTTTGGATCTGCACGGACCATTGTTTTTAATTAAGATTAAGCTCGGATTGTTGTTTAACAGTAAAACCATATAACGAAACTTGTTTGTGCTGCCTCTAAAACAATACTCACATTCATACGCACACTCACAAAATAAGTTAAGAAAAGTATAAAGAACATTATCACGTGTAACACATTCATAAATGTAAGGGTTTTGATATTGTTGTCTCTAAGCTTTTTCATGTATGGAACTTTAATATGATACCATTTATTTCAAAGTTCTGCATTTCCATTTTCTAAGACAGTCGGTGTTTGATCATTTTTGTGTATGCATGGTCGAGGCAGGTCTACATTTGGTTGCAGGAGTACAAACAAATTTAGGTAAGGTAATATTAATGAATCCCAGATTTATAAATAAAATGTTTGTACCCACGATGTAAGCACAGATATAAGCGTAAACCTTGTATATGAGAACCAATAACCTGACAATGTCAATGCAAACAAACAGTGCATATTAAAATGACAACAGAAGAATGAGAAACGGAAGTGCCTGATTGGATGTATTAAGCTTTGGTGCAAAATACTTTACTGACCAGCTGAGGAGGGAAAACTGGACTTCACAGAATTCAGATGGTTGTAAATTCACAACTTCCCATGTAAATTTGGAAGACTTTAATGGGACTTCACCAATTCCTGGCCAGCCGCAAATTGCTATGTTGATAAACACAAATATGATAAATGACATATTGCACAGACTGTGAGGTATATAACAATCCAGATAAGTTCAGACCTTTTCATTATTTGAATGAAAATACAACTGAAAGACTTTCAAAGCAAACAAGCTAATATTTTAATAACAATAGAACATAGCTACCATAACAAATGTTTAAAGGGGAAAATTCTAAAATATTATGCACAAAATGAGCTTCTTTCCAATTTTATTCTTGCTTCAGGTCTCTCTTTTAAAAATAAAAAAAATGGTTGAAGGCGTCTAGACATCAAGTTATGAGTGTTTGGAGTTTTGGTGTTGGAATTTGGTCCCATTCTTACCTTGTATATATCTCTAGCTACCAAAGTATTCATTCATAATTACTGTATTTTTTGTTTAATGAAGGTGAAATATTTGGACTGCAGGCAGGGCAATTTAGCCTCCGGACTCTTCTTGATGTAAAAGCTGCAGTTTGTGGCTTTGCATTTTCCTGCTGAAATACACAAGATCTTCCCAGAAATGGAGGGGAGCATATGTTGCTCTAAAACCTTTATATACCTTTCAGCATTCATAGTGCCTTCCAAAACATATAAGCTTTCCATACCATATGCACTTACGCACCCCCATACCATCAGAGATACTGGCTTTTAAACTAAATGCTGATAACATGATGGAAGGTCAACCTCCTCTTTTGTCCCGGAGACACGGTGTCCATGATTTCCAACAATGTCAAATTTGGACTTTCCGGACAATAGAACACATTTTCCACTTTAAAATAGTTACATTTAAAAGAGCCTTGGCAGATAGGACACAACATTGCTTCTGGACCATGTTGACATATGGATTCATTTTTGCAAAATAGAGCTTTAGTTGGTATATACAGATGGCATAGTGGATTGTGTTTATCAACAGTGGTTTCTGGAAGTATTCCTGGGCCCGTTTAGTTGTAATGGCTTTGACACAATCATGCGGATTAGTGATGCAATGTTGTCTGAGGGCCTGAAGACCACAATTATCCTTTGGCCTGGTCCAATACGCCCAGTGATTTCTCCAGTTTCTCTGAATCGTATGTTGATGATGTGCACTGTATATGATGAGATTTGCAAAGCCTTTGCAATTTTACATCAACAAACACTGTTGTATTCCACACGTATTCCAAGTAAGTATTCCACTATCTTTTTGCGCACGCTTTCACAGATTTGAGAGCCTCTGGCCATCTATGCAGAGACTCTGCTTCTCTAAGACATCGAATTTATAGCTAATCATGTACAGATGTGATATCAATTAACCTATTTATTTTTATTCATTAACTTATTTAGTAGCTAGATGTTCTCCCAGCTGAATCATTTCAACATCTTTTGCTTTTTTGCCATTTGTTTCCTCCATACCAACCTTTTTGAGACCTGTAGCAGGCATCAAATTTGAAATGAGCTCCTTTAGTGGATAAAAGTGTAAAATGTCTCAGTTGAAACACTTGTGATGGTATCTATGTTCTATCGTGAATAAAATGTTGACTCGCATTGACTCAATTTTTTCCAATATAAAAACTGTCCCGACCATTTTGGTTGTATCCATATTATTCAAACTAACATTTTATGCAAATGTAGTACTCACCTGCTCGTGTGACACTGCCATCATAAAGTATGCCTTTTTCTTTAGAAAGCACAGTCAACAGAGCCATCCTGACGCCACATATTGGAACCACATTAGAAAAGCTCAATATCACCCTGCAAGTTCGACCACTGCTTTTAAGTCTGCGAGATAAAACAAAGCCAGTGCTATTACTGGTGCCTAGACACAGTTATTGACGTCTTCTAATTCAGCATGCTTTTACTGGACTCTTTATGGATTACTTACACTGACTGTCCTCTGTCGCACTCCTCATGGGCATCCTGATCATAAAGAATTATAGGTAAATGAAACGTTAACTTAAAAGTCATCCCAATTTCCTGTTTTTGAGTGACTACATAACTCTATATTTTTGCATTGTGACTATACATAATAAATACACCCATTTTTATTTAGAGGTACAAAGGAATAAAGAATCCATAAAGAAAAAAATATACAATAATACATACCTGAAAGCTACTTGCTACAGTGTAAGGACACGGAGACCTGTTACATGTCAACAGTTATTAAAATTGTTAAACATCAGTTTGAGAGATTTTTTGTAAGTAGTAAGACCTTTCTGATTGCAGATGCAAGATAATAAGTTTACATACTCTTGACGCAGGGTGGAATTGATGCAGGGCGGAGGAGTTTTTATCTGAGCAATCTGTAGAAGAAAAACACTATTTCTAAAGCTGGTATTAAACCAATCTGAACAAACACGTACTAAAGATGAATGAGCTTTGACATCCTCACTAAATCCCAAACAATATCGTTTTTTGGAGGTTCAAAACAGTTGGGTACTCATAATAGACAATACAGTCACGTTACACATTAAATGTATTTTTCCTGTAATGTATTTCACAATGTAATATTTATATAGTAGTTTATATTCATTCCTATGCGGTTAATGTAAAATGGGTTAAGTGGTATTTCTAAGTAAACATGGGACAGCAAGTAATTAGAAGTTGGCCAATAGGGGTTTGTGCAGCGTGTAATTCAAAATTTCTTTCTTTTTACACCGAAGTCTCTTTCCAAATATTACTAACATCTGTATTCACACTTAATGCATTTCTAATTTACACATGCAGGACCAAACCACATTCTGACAAGTACAGATGCTCCCTAATTGAATTTGAGCATTGCATTGTAGCAACATTTTGCAACGTAGTGTGATTATATTTTTTGGTTTGGGGGTGAACTTTGGTTTTGGGAGAGAAGTGAAACAACTGCCAGGAGGAATCTCGAACATTGGTGCTAAATTTAGCGACTTCTCACTTTTTCCACTCCAGCTCAAGGGCATAGATTCGAATCCTGCCACAGCCTTTGAGCCCATCATTACATTGTTTATCTGTTTAGTGTGTATATGTACACATAGAGTCATAATAGTAAGAGCAATGTTTCACTCAGGTGATTACGACACAAAAAGTGCCAGAACTGTTTGTGTTTTTGTAGATGAGCTCATGCTACATCTGCTATGACTATATGCAGCACCAGCCAACAGGTCAGATTTCTTGTCTCATTTGTATAAAGTTGTATTCTGAAGGATATTGTGACACTGCATTGGTTATTGCAGAGTCACATTCACTTTGGTCGCTCGGTGTGCTCACACTAGCGCCTGGCTAAGTCTGCAGCTGTATTGATACATATTTCCACTACGATTTGAATCAATAACTTCCCCACTCTGCTGTGTTTCACTTCTTCTCAGGATCATTTGTCAGACTATAACCCTATACTAACCCTGAAACTGTGTCTCTTTTGACAAGGATGATTTGTTTTGGGTTGGGTAAAATCTTCTGAGCCGATGCTTTAAAAAGGTATATTTAATTAAATGTAAGAGCAGTGTGTGTGCTAACATTACTAATATCCTCTAATATCATAAAATCTGGGTTGCTCTGGTTTGTTGCCAGAATATGGTGTTGGGCATTGGAAATACAGGAAGTACCCACATTGGATTCCAACCTGTGTTCCTGCGATGAGCCTAAGTGATTACACATGTGGAACAACCACATATTAGCAAACATGAATTTGTCGACATGTTTTAGTTCCACTTGTGAAGTTGCAGTTAAACCCTTTGCACACTGCAACATCTTATATACATAGCAGTTGATGATTCATAGCAAAGCTCTCTGTAGAGTAAGGTTAAACAGTAGACTACCAAACTAATGGAGTGTGACTTGTTCATGTACCTTTCCCTGTTATGCACCCGAAGTAAAATCAAATGAATGGACTCACCAGATTTGAGATGTCAGATGAGAGGATTGAGGATTCTGTGATTTCTATTCCAAAAGTGTAGAATGCAGCTAAAATACAAGAGACAGAAATCAAGCATAGTTTTGCTTGTAAATCTTTGAAGGGTCAATTCATACTAAACAATGTAATTTTGAAATGAATGATTTTCGTACCTTTACCAGTGCAGTACTCTGAGCAATTACAGATATGTTCTTTCTCAACTGCAAAGCAGAAATACATTCGCTATAGATCATGTAGATCATGCAATATCAATGTTTAGTAAGTTTTACCAGTACACTTTCATCAATATATTGATTCTGAAAATAACAAGGGGACCGTCTTTTACAATGGGTGCCTGATGTAAGTTTTCAGGTGATTTCAATTGGAGAAAAACTTTTCAAAAGTACCATCACCTACAACATGCAGGTATCATGAGACTGAGTTCATGGGATTTTCAGTCAAGTTTGGTTACTTGTTTTTGCAGAATCATTCAGCAGCGGCACTATCTCTAATCTTAAGAACTAGCGAAAAGGGAGAATTATATTAGTATATTAAATACAAAAATCATGACTTTGTATGATTCGAAATGTTTTATTATCACACAAACATTTAATTATTACTCCATACAATAACACTGCACTTAAAATACACTTTTTAAGTAATAAAAAAACTGTAACCTCAATCCTTCAAATCAAACATTAATGAAGCATGTAAACAAAAAAACGAATAATCACAAAAAGTGATGGCGAAAAAGATCCCTATAAAGTTGATCTGAGGGACTTGTATCCGAAGGCAACAGTCGTTGTTTCTCTTGCAGAGATGTCGTTCGTGAACGATTTGTTCATTTTGAACTATATTTTTGCAAGGGCTCGGGAATAACGTGTCCTCTCAAAGAACTATAAATTCCTTTCCCTCGTTGCCGCGCATCGGGACTGTTAACGCAAAGGCACAGTCGAAAAGCAGAAATAATTTCGTTTAGTTTTATCAATTATTATCACACGGACATTTAATTGCCACAGCAAACAAATACACTGTATTAAACACACTGCTGTGTAAATGTAATTGTAAAGTAAAAAACTACACTTTTGAACGAATATCATTCATGTCTTACAACTAAAGACAGCAGCCAAGCGAAATGGAATGACGTATCCGTTTCCTCTATGAAACTTATGAAGGTCACGTGATAAAAGATCAAAAGACTCAGCAAAGGAACGGATCATTAACCTGAAGACTCAGTTTCTAGAGGGACGGGTTTTTTTTACTGGAAGACCTGGTCAGCAGAGAATCTGGATCTTTCACCTGAAGACACGGTCGAAAAGTGAACGATACCCTCATTCAGGCAGTATTTGGTAAAATAGTGATGGGAAGTTCGGATCATTGTACAGACTGAAATAAAACACTTGATTTTGCCCTCGTGCTCTCTTCTGGTCAGAATAATGACATGTTTAATATACACACACTCGATGACATTTCAATTTTATGAACTTCATTGAACTCAGCCAAAACAAAATCTTTCTGATTTTGCAGCATGGCTGCAACATTGCAGTGCCCAAAAGGGCACAGAGTAAACATTTAATCAACCTGCTTTATTTCAGGGTTGAAGGTGGGGCCTTTTCGACCTCTAGAACAGGGGGAGTTGTAGAATACAAAGAGAGCATGTGGGTTAAGTTTCTTTCCTTTAGCTTCCTTTTCCTCCCCCTCTCAAGGATCCAAAGACACATACCCAAAGACCCAGTTGGGAGATGACTGAATTATTTCTGTTTAATCGACTGAGCCTATGCGTGTAACAGTCCCGATGCGCAGCGACTAGGAAAAGGAACGAATCATTCTTTTAGAGGACTCGTTATTCCCGAGTCCTTGAAAGGATTCATTTAAAAAGGAACGAATTGTTCACGAACAACACATCACTACCCTCTACTCCTGTTGTAAAGGTGGAGTCTTGAAAAGCTTTCCTTCAAGATATAGTCGTGTTTGCTCTTTGTTTGAATTCTTGCCACAAACAGAGAGGATGAAAAGAATAAACTTCCTTGGAGAGATACGACGGCATCACGTGCAGCGCGAGCATGGGAGTGGTTCCAGTGCATTGGCGTTTGGTGGGTATCAGCATGCTGAGAGGGACAAGAAGGCTGATATGGTTTGACTGACGTAGTTGGTTGAGACTATGCAGGTAACAGGATGTTGGCTCTGTTTGGCGTAGTACAGGCATGGCACTAGGGCAGTGCACCTCCTTACAGACTCTAACCACATCTGTATTAGCCTGCTTCAAGCCCATTAGCCCACATCTGATAAGGTGGCGTAATAATGCTGCAAGGATTCTCCTGCACTCACGCTCTTGTTGCATTATTGTGCTGCTGGTCTTTATGACTTGTGAGCGCATTGCTTTGCGTGTCGTGCACGTTTATGCCAATACTGCTACCACTGTCGTTTCTACCTTTCCGGTCATTTTTACTTGGGTGTCAGATTGGGTGTTGTATTTCTCCCAGTGAGCCAACCACAAGTTGGGGATCCTTGCTGAGTTCACATCTTCCTGGCCTTATTTCCCAGCCCTCTGGACGTCAGTATTATTTGGGGGTGGCCTCTTCCTATCACAGCACTACAGGTGTGTTCGCCAAGCACTGCAGGCATCATATTACTTGACGATTGTATCTGTAACAATTGATCATGCGGAGGTCTGTTTATCTGCATTCATTCATTCATTTTCTTCTACTGATCCCTGGCAGGGATTGCAGTGCCGCTTGTTCCCGTTAGGGGTCAAGGGTGACTGGAACCTAACCCAGTACCTGCTGGCCATAGGCAGGATACACCCTGGACTGAGGCCAACAAGTCGCAGGGCTGTTTCTTGTGTGCTGTTTATTTGCATTCAAAGCCTATTTTTACAGATTAACGTTGCAGGTTGGAAGCCATTAACTCAGACTATCATGCTTTCGCATGATATCCCTGCTTCTCAGGTGTTTTGCTGTTACAGGGTCCTTTCGATCATCTCAGTCCCTGCATTTGATCTAATCTCATGGGTCTATGATCTTCTCTTGTGTGAGTGCATTTGTGTGTGCAGACCTTGCTTGTGGTTGACTTTTAGGATCCAGTTTGCCCATTTCCATTGTGCACATAACTATGGCTTCTGTTATGATGCTCGTCATTGTGCAGTCATGTTACATGACCTGGCCAAATCCTTGGTGCCAAACAAGGAGCGACAAACAGCCGGTGCGATGGAGCTGTCAGAGACCTGAAGGATGCTATCAGCACTTTCTCAGTTCTCCACAGTCCAGATGTTGACAAGCCCTTCACCCTGCAAACTGAGGCTTCTCAACTCTGCCTGAAATAGTAAAAGAGGATTTTCCAAGGGCCCCTCCTTGAACCGCCACCTTAACGTGGTGGAGGGGTTTGAGTGCTTGAATGATCCCAGGAGCTATGTTGTCGGGGACAATACCCCCTGGTAGGGTCCTAGGTGACAAGCCAGACTAAGTGCGGTTCAACAAAAACCCCTATGATGACAAAAAAAAGAGAATCGCTACGTCGCCCGGAGTGGCGTTACCGGAGCCCCACCCTGGAGCCAGGCCTGGGTGGGTGCTCGCAGGCGAGCGCCTGGTGGCCGGGTCTTTGCCCATGGGACCCGGCCGGGTATAGCCCGAAAAGGCGACGTGGGATCACCTTCCTGCAGGCCCACCACCCACAGGAATGACCGTAGGGGGCCGGTGCAGTGTGTTTTGGGCGGCGGTCAGGGGCAGGTGCCTGGACGACCGAGGCCATGCACACGGTCTCTAGCGCTGGGGACATGGAATGTCACCTCGCTGGCAGGAAAGGAGCCCGAGCTTGTGCGGGAGGTAGAGCGTTACCGGTTAGATATAGTCGGCCTCGCTTCTACGCACAGCCTGGGTTCTGGTCCATTATCCTCGAGAGAGGGTGGACTCTACATTTCTCTGGCATTGCTCGCGGGGAGAGGCGGCGGGCTGGCGTGGGCTTGCTCATAGCCCCGTGGCTCAGCCGCACGTGTTGGGGTTTACCCCGGTAGACGAGAGGGTCGTATCCCTGCGCCTTCAAGCCGGGGACAGGTCTCTCACTGTTGTATCGGCCTATGGGCCGAACAGCAGTGCAGAGTACCCGGCCTCCTTGGGGTCCCTGGGAGGGGTACTGGACAGTGCACCGACCGGGGACTCCATTGTTCTGCTGGGGGACTTCAACGCCCACGTGGGCAATGACAGTGACACCTGGAGAGGGGTGATTGGGAAGAACGCCCCCCCTGATCTGAGCCCAAGCGGTGTTTTGTTGTTGGACTTCTGTGCTAGTTACAGTTTGTGAATGACGAACACCATGTTCGAGCACGAGGGTGTCCATCAGTGCACGTGGCACCAGGGCACCCTAGGCCGAAGGTCGATGATTGACTTTGTTGTCGTGTCCTCTGACCTCCGGCATGTGTCTCGGACACTCGGGTAAAGAGAGGGGCGGAGCTGTCAACCGATCACCACCTGGTCGTGAGCTGGATCCGCTGGTGGAGGAGGAAGTCGGACAGACTTGGCAGGCCCAAGCGTATGGTAAGGGTCTGTTGGGAACGTCTGGCGGAGCCTTCTGTCAGCGAGGTCTTCAACTCGCACCTCCGGGAGAGTTTCTCACAGATTCCGGGGGGGACTGGGGACATTGAGTCTGAGTAGACTATGTTCTCGGCCTCCGTTGTCGATGAGGCGGCCTGGAGCTGCGGTCGTGAGGTCTCTGGTGCCAGTCTCGGCGGCAATCCCCGAACCCGGTGGTGGACACCGGAAGTAAGGGATGCTGTCAAACTGAAGAAGGAGTCCTATCGAGCCTGGTTGGCTTGTGCGACTCCGGAGACAGTTGAGGGGTATCGGCAGGCCAAGCGTGCCGCGGCTCGGATTGTCGTGGAGGCGAAAACTCGGGTCTGGGAGGAATTCGGGGAGGCCATGGAGAAGGACTATCGGACGGCCACAAGGAAATTCTGGCAAACCGTTCGCCGACTCAGGGGGGAGAAGCGGTTCTTCACCAACAGCGCGACGGTGCTGCTGACCTCAACTGGGGACGTTGTTGGACGGTGGAAGGAATACTTTGTAGATCTCCTCAATCCTGCCGTCAAGTCTTCCGAGGAGGAAGAAGAGGCTGAGGACCCGGAGGTGGAACTCGTCACACATCACACCAGGCGGAAGTCCACCGGGTGGTCGGTGGGCCTCCACCTCGCTGGCAAAAGCCCCGGGGTAAATGAGATCCGCCCGAGTATTTTAAGTCTCTGGATGTTTTGGGGCTGTCGTGGCTGACACGTCTCTTCAACATTGCGTGGCGCTTTGGGACGGTGCCGCTGGACTGGCAGACCAGGGTGGTGGTACCCCTTTATAAGAAGGGGACCGGAGGGTGTGTTCCAACTACAGGGGATCACCCTCCTCAGCCTCCCCGATAAGCTCTATGCCAGGGTGCTAGAGAGGAGAATCCGACCGATAGTCCAACCTCGGATTCCCAGCGAAGCCAGCCGCCACTGTGGTTTTTGTCCTGGTTGAGGAACACTGGACCAGCTCTACACACTTCATCGGGTGCTTGAGGGTTCATGGGAGTTTGCCCGACCAGTTCATATGTGCTTTGTGGATCTGGAAAAGGTGTTCGACCTTGTCCCTCGTGGTGCCCTGTGGGGGGTTGCCGGGAATACGGGGTCCGGGGCCCTTTGCTCAGGGCCGTTCGGTCCCTGTATGACCGGAGCAGGAGCTGTGTTTGCATTGCTGGTAGTAAGTCGGATTTGTTCCCGGTGCATGTTGGACTCCGCCAGGGCTGCCATTTGTCACCGGTTCTGTTCATTGTATTCATGGACAGAATTTCTAGGCTACAGCCAGGGGCTGGAGGGTGTCTGGTTTGGGGGACACAGGATTTCATCTCTGCTATTCGCGGATAATGTTGTCCTGATGGCTCCATCGGACCGAGACCTACAGCATGCACTAGAGCGTTTCGGCAAACCGAGTGGGAAGCAGCCGGGATGGGAATCAGCCCCTCAAAATCTCCCCTCGGAGGTGTTCGCGGGGCATGTCCTACGGCGGAGCGGGCCCGGGGAAACCCAGGACAAACGCTGGAGGGACTACTGTCTCTCGGCTGGCCCTGGGTACGCCTCGATGACCCTGGAGGAGCTGGAGGAAGTGTGCGTGGAGAAGGAAGTCTGGGCCTTCCTGCTCAGACTGCTGCCCCCGCAACCCGGCCCCGGATAAGCAGAAGAAAATGGATGGATGGATGGATTTTCCAAGGGAGTTTCCCCAGGGGTGAGCCTGCATGAATGGCATCAGTCCACCTGTCCTGGGACTGGTCTGTTCTCACTATGTTGCAGCCATCCACTGAAGGCTGTACACCATTCCAAGAATAAAAGCCACTGGGTTATTACGTTTTATCATTGCCTTGCCATCTTTTTATGCTGAAGCCGCAAAATGGTCATTCCTACTAGGAATATTTGGATTTCTCTACTCTGAGAGGACTTACCAGTAATTATATTTTGTATGTTGGCTTTGTGTGTAGATGTGTCCACTCCTGATGTCACTGTTGAGAAGAGGAAATTGTTGCAAAACATGTTTTTTCCTGAGAAGTGAGATACTTACTTATACTATGATGACACACTTCAGAAGAATAAAACTACTAACTTTGACTACCAAAAAGAAACAATTTTAATGGCTGTAAGTTTGGGTTAGGGTTAGTTTTTCTCAATTGTTTACACACATTTTCTGGTACTCGAGACAAAAGGACCACAACATGTAACTCATTCACCAACCCCCCAAACCAATTCTGCTAAACTACAAGCACAATTCCTGCTTTACACTCAAATTTCAGTTCTAAAACACACTTTTTTCAAAACACTACACACAATTCTCTGCTTTTGGCACAATTTTCAGGCAGAAAATATCTTGTTTTCACAATGAACACACTGCCATTCAAATATGTACACTGACTCATCACAAGGGCAAACACCCGTCACACAGTTTTACAATTGGCAATCAGAGCTTTAGCACAAAAGGGCAATAGGTGAGCTGTTCTGTTTTGGAGCAATGGATGCCAACATTGGAAGCAGAGGCAGAGCCAGAGGAGTGAGAGGAAAGATGAGGAGGACGGGGAGGACGAGGACGAGGACGAGGAAGGCCAAGGACCGTAATCTCTGATGAGATCCGAGCCACTTTGGTTGATAATGTGGTCAACCATGGTCTAACAATGAGGGAGGCTGGGCAAAGAGTACGGCCACATTTGAGCAGGTACACTGTAGCATCCATCATCCGGCCTTTCCGAAATGAGACTAGGTAAGAAATCTACTCTCACTAGAAAATGGCAGTACTGCATATCAATACAATAGTCAATGAGTACAGTAGTACAGTATTGCTAGTGGACTGTTCTGTAGGACTGTAAAAGATTCTGTAAAGTATGTTTCAAGTATTTAGGAGTAGTATACGTAATTTGTATTTACAGTACTGTATTATTTGTTTGGCAGAACTGAAAGATTACCAACTCAAGGTGGTCAGGAACGTGTTTTGTATCCTGAACAGGAAAATTCTTCTGTTGTTTTGTATGTAGTGTATGTGCAACTTTGTGTTGGTTGGGAATGGGATGTGAACACTGTGTACATTGTTTTTGCAGGAAAAATAAAATACAATTTTACCGTGCATTTGTGTGTTCTGAGCATAAAAACAATTATTCTCAAATATTTCACAACACACTTATGTTTGTACTGTCTGTAGTAAGTGTAACACTGAAAACACAAACTGTACACTGTAACACTGTAACACACAAAAAGGGGCCTAAGTCATTATGATGAATGGAGACGAAAGTGTTTTACATTCATCATAGTGTTTTGCATTGAGCACATCAGTGTGCAGATGGTTCTTATAAATGTCTATACATTTGATGGTTTGTGTGTGTCATTTGAAAACAAAATTCCATTTTGAGAAGAAATAACATTGTTTTGAATGTAAAGTTTCATTTTTGCAGGAGAATTGAGGGGTTTTGCCCATTGTGTGTGTTTTGGGGATTTGTGTGTAGAGTTCTGAAAATATGAGGCAGCCTTTCAGAAAATGTGTGTAACCAATTGAGAAAAACTGTAAATTGACTTAAGTTACTTAAGGTCAGCTACAGTGTTATATTTCTCTACTTTCCAACTAAAAATGGCACAATAAGATGGCCTTACTGATAGACGTTGGGTGCACCATGGCTGTAGTCTGAGATGGCCAAGTCAGCGACGACATCGTGGGATCATTGGTCATCTTAGGCTGTGATGAATGAGGGGTTGTGAGTATTGTAGAAGGTTGTGTTGTGTAGCCCCTGTGTAACATCACTGTAAAGAGTATTTGGTGAGGTTGAAGACAAAACGACTTCAAAGTTCACTCTCGTCAAAGTCATGTTACTTGCTTTGGTGTTTGGAATAGTTGTGATGGTTTTATTGGACATCATTGCAGGTGGATGGCTGGAGGGAGTTGAGGCCGAAGGGGAGGTTTGACGGCTAGGTGTAATGGAGGATGCAGTAGTGCTTGTAAAAAAGGGCGAATTACCCATTGAAGAAGGCTGAGTACAGGATATGCACCCTGAGACAAGGAGCGGGATCATATTTTATTACCTTTGTTTGATCTCATTTACTTACTACAACTCTAAACGTCCTCATGCTCCGTCAGCATAATCTTACCTAACACTGCAAATAGGAGGATGACCAGCGGGGGAATCTGGAGCCAGAAAAATTGTTTCCTGTTGCCTGTGTGGATGAGACATATTCCACTCATCATCACCGTTCGTTTCCAATTCATTGTAAAGCCAAACAACACGTTCCATTGACATATAAATATTAATCTCTAAATTGTTGTTCTAATTCCAATGAGAAGAAAATCACATCCCCAAAAATTCTTTAAATTGTCTTATTATGAATGATGAGATTAACCGACAAAACCATCTTTCACGACCATGTCTAACGTTGTGTGATTAAGTATTGCTCAAATTAAAATGTATCGACATAACCACTGTGGAAAATATGAACGTAACCTCTTTCTAGGGTTAACAATCCTTAAGCAAACATTTCATTGCATGGCCACACCTTTCACTGCCTTAAGATCTTATCAGTGGTTTCCTGGAATAATTGGACTCCAAAACATAGGTAACTGGTAAAGGCTGAAATCCTTGTCTCAATTTTGAACAATGTAACACACAAACACAGATGAAGAGGATGTTGAGTAACTGAACACTAATGTATCTTTAAAGCTTTATGCAAACTATTACGAAATTTGACTCTATCATATTTCTATGTATAATATAAGTGTAACACCATAGGTTACATATTTTCTACATGATGTAAACAGTGAAGAGAGAGCAAGATACTATGATTTATGAATTACCTGGTGATGTAGTACATGCTGGTCCAGGACTGTCCACAGCTTGACTTGGCTGATGCACTGCAAAGTTCATCCCCATAATCTTTGGTTGGTTTTGATGTACTTTAACGAGAAATGCAATAATCCAGATTTACAGCAGTGACTGAGAATGAATTTATTCAATTAACATTCCTTTATATCCCTGTTCTGCTTCAATGGCCAAATATCACATGCAAGCAATTGAGTCTTGGCTTTGGACAACCTTCAGTATACAGTGAGTTATTTTCACAGCATTGGTGGCCCACACCCCTAAAACGTCATACACACTGCTTTTTGCTGTTCATGATAGAGTGGGTGGGGTGAAGCCTTTAACTCACCTACTTACTCCTGCTGCTTATTAGAAAACATGTCTTGCCTGGCATGACTGTGTATTTGGTGGCCAAGGGTGTAAGGTTTGGTTTAGAACATCCCCTAGCCCCCAAGGTAGGGGATGTCCTAAACCTTGCGTTTATAGTACTCTAAAGTTACCAGTTCCCTATATGTTATTAAATTATGGATGAAGGAATCAAATGGTCACATATCCTAGTACACATTCAATGCATTATCTTTATATTTCAGAGCAATTTAAACATGAAGGGGACATGGTCTTCTGAAATAAAGCAAGTTAATTACATTTTCACCCTGTACCCTTTTGTGTAGTGGATACATACAATTGTATCCACTACACAAAAGTATAGTAAAAGTTAGCAAATATACTAATTATTTTCATGAATATGTCTGTAAATGCTGTTGTATAGAAACGTACACACGTGAATTGACAACATTCATCTGAACCATAAATCACATTTTGAGAAAAATAGATACTGTATACTGGACGATAGGACAGTTATGCAGTATCTGCTGTGAAGATATAATGACATAAATATATGCTATGTATAGGTTTTATATGACTATAAGTGTGTTTTGGGGATTTGTGTGTAGAGTTCTGAGAATATGAGGCAAGCTTTCAGAAAATGTGTGTAAACAATTGAGAAAAACTGTAATGTGAATACAATGGAGCGCACATTAATCTTTGATTTTGGTTGACATATTTTCAACCAAAACAAATTTTTATATCTTTCTACATTTGAAATACTTTAACATCTAAACACATTTGACTCAATTCAAACTTTTTGAAAGATTTTTCAAAAGTAAAAAGTCTTTCATAATGATACAATGCTAGTTTCCCCAGATTTTTATAAAGAAAAATGCAATTTCCAAAGTATTACCAAAAGTATTATTTGTAGCCTATATTGGTGAAATTGTACATACGTACAATTGTACGTAAAAAGCTCACCTCTGTTGCCAATAAAAGCCATGGAATCAATTTAATAGCAGTTCAGTTATAACTGAAGCAGCTCCTAGTTAAGACATCTAATTTATTTAACATTCATATTCATAGGAATTAACCAATGAAAACTACGCCTTTACAATCAAGTAACATAAAAGGCCCTAAAAGAGAAGGGAATGCCTAGTAGATGCCCATTATGCCTCTTTTAGAAGAAAAAGTACTTACCAAAATGTCCTTAAAGGGTAAAAGTCAACGAGAGAACGTGAAAACAGTGTTTCCGCCCGGTTTCGAACCGGGGACCTTTCGCGTGTGAGGCGAACGTGATAACCACTACACTACGGAAACCGACGTACAAATATTATGAATAATAGAAAAAATAAACTACATGACGTACCAAAAACATGCTTCCGCCTGTGGACCTGTCACGTGTTTAGGCAAATATGAATAACGACTTCACTACGGAAACTGACGTTACTGATTGGTCAATATTGATTTTTAAACATACATATCTGTATTTATCAAAATAGCAATGTATGCATTATGTTGCCTAAGACTCAGGGAGTCAAACGGAAAACTGTATGAAATTGGAAAAACCTGTTTCCGCCCGGTCTCGAACCGGGGACCTTTCGCGTGTTAGGCGAACGGGATAACCACTACACTACGGAAACTTGTGATTGACGAAGTCAATATTTAGAATTTAATATCAACAAACACTTGTATTTAACACATACTTGGATTATAACATAGCCTATCCACCAACACCCTGAAACAATTCTGCTTAACTACATGCACAATTCCTGCTTTCCACTCAAATCGAGGTTCTAAAACACATTTTTCAACATGATTAAATGTGTGTGAACAATCGTAACTCAGTATGCCTACTTGTAGTGGAAACCGAAACCAAGAGAAACAACGACTGTTGCCTTCGGATATGAGTTATTCAGATACTTTTTCGGGGTACCTTACTTTTTTCAAACACTACACACAATTCTTTTGGCTTTTGGCACATTTCAGGCAGCAAATATCTGTTTTCCATGCAACATGCATTAATATGTACATGGATCATTCACAAGGTTCCAACACCGTACCAAGTTTTACATGGCATTAGAGTTTAGCATAAGGGAATAGGTGCGTGTTTGTTTTGGGCCAATGGCATGCAAATTTTGGAACGGCAGAGCCAGGGAGGGGAGGAGATTTGAGGAGGAGGGGGGGCGAGGAGGGTTGGGGGGCATGGCGTAATCTTGTGAGATCCGAGCTACTTTGGTTGATCATGTGGTCAGCCATGGTCTAACAATGAGGGAGCCTGGGCAAAGAGTACGGCCACATTTGAGCAGGTACACTGTAGCATCCGTCATCCGGACATTCCGAAATGAGAATAGGTAAGAAAACTACTCTCACTAGAAAATGGCAGTACTGCATATCAATACAATAGTCTCGATTACCCCCCAGTGTACCGTATTTGCCAGTGGTGTTCGTGTTCGGCTGTAAAAGTTCCTGTAAGTATTGTTTCGCTAAATTTGTTATGTATCGTACCTTTGTCTTGACGTTACTGTATATTTGTTTTTGCAGCTGAGATTCACTCAGGTGGTCACGAACCTTGTTCTGTATCATAGAACATAAATTCCTTTCTGTTGTTTTTGTGTGTCTGTAGTGTATTGTGTAACTTTGGTGTTGGTTGCGGAATGGGATTGTGATACACTGTGTTATTGTGTTTTTGCAGGGAAATCCTTATCAGCCTCTTTCGTGCATTTTTGTGTGTTGCTGAAGATAAAACATTTTCATATTTCAAGCATTATGTGGTGTACTGTCATGTTAACAGTAAGTTGTAACACTGAAAAGCACAAACTTGTAACTGTTACACTAGTACAACCACACAAAAAGCGTACTTAAGTCATTATTTGATGAAATGGAGAAGAAAGTGTTTTCATTCATATGTGTTTTACATTGAGCACATCAGTGTGCAGATGGTTCTTATAAATGTCTATACATATGATGGTTTGTGTGTGTCATTTGAAAACAAAATCCCATTTTGAGAAGAAATAACATTGTTTTGAATGTAAAGTTTCATTTTGCAGGAGAATTGAGGGGTTTTGCCCATTGTGTGTGTGTTTTGGGGATTTGTGTGTAGAGTTCTGAGAATATGAGGCAAGCTTTCAGAAAATGTGTGTAAACAATTGAGAAAAACTGTAAATTGACTTAAGTTACTTAAGGTCAGCTACAGTGTTATATTTCTCTACTTTCCAACTAAAAATGGCACAATAAGATGGCCTTACTGATAGACGTTGGGTGCACCATGGCTGTAGTCTGAGATGGCCAAGTCAGCGACGACATCGTGGGATCATTGGTCATCTTAGGCTGTGATGAATGAGGGGTTGTGAGTATTGTAGAAGGTTGTGTTGTGTAGCCCCTGTGTAACATCACTGTAAAGAGTATTTGGTGAGGTTGAAGACAAAACGACTTCAAAGTTCACTCTCGTCAAAGTCATGTTACTTGCTTTGGTGTTTGGAATAGTTGTGATGGTTTTATTGGACATCATTGCAGGTGGATGGCTGGAGGGAGTTGAGGCCGAAGGGGAGGTTTGACGGCTAGGTGTAATGGAGGATGCAGTAGTGCTTGTAAAAAAGGGCGAATTACCCATTGAAGAAGGCTGAGTACAGGATATGCACCCTGAGACAAGGAGCGGGATCATATTTTATTACCTTTGTTTGATCTCATTTACTTACTACAACTCTAAACGTCCTCATGCTCCGTCAGCATAATCTTACCTAACACTGCAAATAGGAGGATGACCAGCGGGGGAATCTGGAGCCAGAAAAATTGTTTCCTGTTGCCTGTGTGGATGAGACATATTCCACTCATCATCACCGTTCGTTTCCAATTCATTGTAAAGCCAAACAACACGTTCCATTGACATATAAATATTAATCTCTAAATTGTTGTTCTAATTCCAATGAGAAGAAAATCACATCCCCAAAAATTCTTTAAATTGTCTTATTATGAATGATGAGATTAACCGACAAAACCATCTTTCACGACCATGTCTAACGTTGTGTGATTAAGTATTGCTCAAATTAAAATGTATCGACATAACCACTGTGGAAAATATGAACGTAACCTCTTTCTAGGGTTAACAATCCTTAAGCAAACATTTCATTGCATGGCCACACCTTTCACTGCCTTAAGATCTTATCAGTGGTTTCCTGGAATAATTGGACTCCAAAACATAGGTAACTGGTAAAGGCTGAAATCCTTGTCTCAATTTTGAACAATGTAACACACAAACACAGATGAAGAGGATGTTGAGTAACTGAACACTAATGTATCTTTAAAGCTTTATGCAAACTATTACGAAATTTGACTCTATCATATTTCTATGTATAATATAAGTGTAACACCATAGGTTACATATTTTCTACATGATGTAAACAGTGAAGAGAGAGCAAGATACTATGATTTATGAATTACCTGGTGATGTAGTACATGCTGGTCCAGGACTGTCCACAGCTTGACTTGGCTGATGCACTGCAAAGTTCATCCCCATAATCTTTGGTTGGTTTTGATGTACTTTAACGAGAAATGCAATAATCCAGATTTACAGCAGTGACTGAGAATGAATTTATTCAATTAACATTCCTTTATATCCCTGTTCTGCTTCAATGGCCAAATATCACATGCAAGCAATTGAGTCTTGGCTTTGGACAACCTTCAGTATACAGTGAGTTATTTTCACAGCATTGGTGGCCCACACCCCTAAAACGTCATACACACCTGCTGTTCATGATAGAGTGGGTGGGGTGAAGCCTTTAACTCACCTACTTACTCCTGCTGCTTATTAGAAAACATGTCTTGCCTGGCATGACTGTGTATTTGGTGGCCAAGGGTGTAAGGTTTGGTTTAGAACATCCCCTAGCCCCCAAGGTAGGGGATGTCCTAAACCTTGCGTTTATAGTACTCTAAAGTTACCAGTTCCCTATATGTTATTAAATTATGGATGAAGGAATCAAATGGTCACATATCCTAGTACACATTCAATGCATTATCTTTATATTTCAGAGCAATTTAAACATGAAGGGGACATGGTCTTCTGAAATAAAGCAAGTTAATTACATTTTCACCCTGTACCCTTTTGTGTAGTGGATACATACAATTGTATCCACTACACAAAAGTATAGTAAAAGTTAGCAAATATACTAATTATTTTCATGAATATGTCTGTAAATGCTGTTGTATAGAAACGTACACACGTGAATTGACAACATTCATCTGAACCATAAATCACATTTTGAGAAAAATAGATACTGTATACTGGACGATAGGACAGTTATGCAGTATCTGCTGTGAAGATATAATGACATAAATATATGCTATGTATAGGTTTTATATGACTATAAGTGTGTTTTGGGGATTTGTGTGTAGAGTTCTGAGAATATGAGGCAAGCTTTCAGAAAATGTGTGTAAACAATTGAGAAAAACTGTAATGTGAATACAATGGAGCGCACATTAATCTTTGATTTTGGTTGACATATTTTCAACCAAAACAAATTTTTATATCTTTCTACATTTGAAATACTTTAACATCTAAACACATTTGACTCAATTCAAACTTTTTGAAAGATTTTTCAAAAGTAAAAAGTCTTTCATAATGATACAATGCTAGTTTCCCCAGATTTTTATAAAGAAAAATGCAATTTCCAAAGTATTACCAAAAGTATTATTTGTAGCCTATATTGGTGAAATTGTACATACGTACAATTGTACGTAAAAAGCTCACCTCTGTTGCCAATAAAAGCCATGGAATCAATTTAATAGCAGTTCAGTTATAACTGAAGCAGCTCCTAGTTAAGACATCTAATTTATTTAACATTCATATTCATAGGAATTAACCAATGAAAACTACGCCTTTACAATCAAGTAACATAAAAGGCCCTAAAAGAGAAGGGAATGCCTAGTAGATGCCCATTATGCCTCTTTTAGAAGAAAAAGTACTTACCAAAATGTCCTTAAAGGGTAAAAGTCAACGAGAGAACGTGAAAACAGTGTTTCCGCCCCGTTTCGAACGGGGGACCTTTCGCGTGTAAAGCGAACGTGATAACCACTACACTACGGAAACCGACGTACAAATATTATGAATAATAGAAAAAATAAACTACATGACGTACCAAAAACATGCTTCCGCCTGTGGACCTGTCACGTGTTTAGGCAAATATGAATAACGACTTCACTACGGAAACTGACGTTACTGATTGGTCAATATTGATTTTTAAACATACATATCTGTATTTATCAAAATAGCAATGTATGCATTATGTTGCCTAAGACTCAGGGAGTCAAACGGAAAACTGTATGAAATTGGAAAAACCTGTTTCCGCCCGGTCTCGAACCGGGGACCTTTCGCGTGTTAGGCGAACGTGATAACCACTACACTACGGAAACTTGTGATTGACGAAGTCAATATTTAGAATTTAATATCAACAAACACTTGTATTTAACACATACTTGGATTATAACATAGCCTATCCACCAACACCCTGAAACAATTCTGCTTAACTACATGCACAATTCCTGCTTTCCACTCAAATCGAGGTTCTAAAACACATTTTTCAACATGATTAAATGTGTGTGAACAATCGTAACTCAGTATGCCTACTTGTAGTGGAAACCGAAACCAAGAGAAACAACGACTGTTGCCTTCGGATATGAGTTATTCAGATACTTTTTCGGGGTACCTTACCACATGCTTTACAAAAATATAATTCAAAGGATTTAATTCCGTCATTAGCTTTGGCGTGACTGCTAGGTTAAGCACAATGATATGCGTCTTTTGATTAGGCCTACTCGTTTTTGAATACAGGTTACACCAATCTTTGATTGATTGAGGTTACAGTTTTTAAAATTATATGTTTTGTACTGTAGTCAGTTTTTATAGCTCAATACAGTTGAAATGAACGAATATCTCGAATAAAGAGTCGTTCTTTTTCATGAACAAAATTCAAAGAACCAAGTTTGTGAAATGATCCAAACTTCCTAGTATGTTTACTGAACACTCTCCCGTGCGTGTATCGTGTCAGCGTATTTGAAATTTACGGCATATTATTTTGAAGACAGCACTATCTTATTCAATATGTCAGCAAACATTTAGGCCTACCTGTGCGGTCAGGTTTGCCATGGTTTCCAGAAGTATCGCTAATTACAGTTTTTCTCAATTGTTTACACACATTTTCTGGTACTCGAGACAAAAGGACCACAACATGTAACTCATTCACCAACCCCCCAAACCAATTCTGCTAAACTACAAGCACAATTCCTGCTTTACACTCAAATTTCAGTTCTAAAACACACTTTTTTCAAAACACTACACACAATTCTCTGTGTGACGGGTGTTTGCCCTTGTGATGAGTCAGTGTACATATTTGAATGGCAGTGTGTTCATTGTGAAAACAAGATATTTTCTGCCTGAAAATTGTGCCAAAAGCAGAGAATTGTGTGTAGTGTTTTGTAAACAATTGAGAAAACTGTAATGTGAAAACAATGACGCGCACATTAATCTTTGATTTTGGTTGACATATTTTCAACCAAAACAAATTTTTATATCTTTCTACATTTGAAATACTTTAACATCTAAACACATTTGACTCAATTCAAACTTTTTGAAAGATTTTTCAAAAGTAAAAAGTCTTTCATAATGATACAATGCTAGTTTCCCCAGATTTTTATAAAGAAATCAATTCCAAAGATAAACAAAAATTATGAGCCTATATTGTAAATGTACAATACGAAATTTAAACGTAAAAATCTCACCTGTTGCACATAAAGCAGGACAGAGCCGTTATAACTGAAAGCAGCTCAGTTAAGACATCTAATTATTTAACATTCAACATGAGAGAGAGAAGGAAAAAACGCTTTACAATCCAAGTAACATAAAGACCCTAAAAAGAGAAGAAAGCTATAACGCCATATGCTCTTAAGAAAAAAAGACACAAAAATTCCTAAAGGGTAAATTCAACGGAAAACGAACTGAAACATCGGCCGTTCGGACACCGGACCTTCGCTGAACGAACGAGAGACCACACTACGGAAACCGACGTACAAATATTATGAATAATAGAAAAAATAAACTACATGACGTACCAAAAACATGCTTCCGCCTGTGGACCTGTCACGTGTTTAGGCAAATATGAATAACGACTTCACTACGGAAACTGACGTTACTGATTGGTCAATATTGATTTTTAAACATACATATCTGTATTTATCAAAATAGCAATGTATGCATTATGTTGCCTAAGACTCAGGGAGTCAAACGGAAAACTGTATGAAATTGGAAAAACCTGTTTCCGCCCGGTCTCGAACCGGGGACCTTTCGCGTTGTAGGCGAACGTGATAA
The DNA here is from genome assembly GCA_036571765.1 of Plecoglossus altivelis. Classification (NCBI taxonomy): domain Eukaryota; kingdom Metazoa; phylum Chordata; class Actinopteri; order Osmeriformes; family Plecoglossidae; genus Plecoglossus; species Plecoglossus altivelis. Next base: position 1,146,558 of record BROE01000019.1, read on the forward strand.
CCACTAAACTACGGAAACTGTATGACGAATCAATATTTAGAATAATATCAACAAACACGTATTAACACATACTTGATTAACAAGCCAACTCCACACACCTAAAAATTTCTGCTAACCTACAATGCCACAATTCTGCTTCACGCAAATCAGTTCTAAACACATTTGTCAACAGGATAAGTGTTAACAAACGAACTCATAAGCCTACTTGTAGTGGAAACTGAAACCAAGAGAAACAACGACTGTTGCCTTCGGATATGAGTTATTCAGATACTTTTTCGGGGTACCTTACCACATGCTTTACAAAAATATAATTCAAAGGATTTAATTCCGTCATTAGCTTTGGCGTGACTGCTAGGTTAAGCACAATGATATGCGTCTTTTGATTAGGCCTACTCGTTTTTGAATACAGGTTACACCAATCTTTGATTGATTGAGGTTACAGTTTTTAAAATTATATGTTTTGTACTGTAGTCAGTTTTTATAGCTCAATACAGTTGAAATGAACGAATATCTCGAATAAAGAGTCGTTCTTTTTCATGAACAAAATTCAAAGAACCAAGTTTGTGAAATGATCCAAACTTCCTAGTATGTTTACTGAACACTCTCCCGTGCGTGTATCGTGTCAGCGTATTTGAAATTTACGGCATATTATTTTGAAGACAGCACTATCTTATTCAATAGCAAAAAACATTACTACCTTGCGCAGTGCCATGGTTTCCAGAATATCGGCAATTAAGCCGTTTTTCTCAATGGTTTACACACAAACACTGATATAGAATGACCACAACATGTAACTCATACACCAAGCCCCTAAACCAATTCTGCTAAACTACAAGCACAATTACTGCTTTACACTCAAATTTCATTCTAAACACACTTTCAAAACACTACATCACAATTCTCTGGGGACGGTGTGCCTAGTGATGAGTCAGTGTACTATTTGATATGGGGTGTTCATTGTGAAACAAGATATTCTTCTGCTGAAAATTTGCAAAAGCAAGAATTGTGTTAGTGTTGAAAAAAGGTGGTTTTTAGAAACTGGAAATGGAGTGTAAAGCAGAATGCTCGTAGTAGCAGATTGGTTGGGGTGGTAAGTGATTACATTGGTCTGCCGATACCATAAAATGTTGATAAACAAAGGAGAAAGAAACGGTAAACGAAGGCCAAGTATAGATGCTGAAACATCCTTTCAAAATGTGCATTTTTCAAAATAGTTCTAAGTAAATGTACCGGTAAAAGTTCTTAGTTTATTTCGAGCCCCAGTCATTATCTGTATAATGTAAGCTCATAGAACAGTTTATTTCAACTGCTTATCAACTAACATCTGCTTATGTGAAGCACTTTGAAAAATTACTTCTAAAGGCGCTATACAAAATAAAGTTTGTTACATGTTTCATCAATGTTACAGCACAATTTTCTGGTACCAGAGACAAGGACCACAACATGGACTCATCACAACCCCCCAAACAATCTGCTAACACAAGACATTCCTGCTTTCACTCAAATTTCAGTCAAAAAACACTTCCAAAACACCACACACAATCCTCTTTGGCACAATTTCAGGCAAAAAATATTTTCACAATGAAACACGGCATTCAAAATGAACACGGGACTCACACAAGGCAAACACCGTTCACACAGTTTTACAATGTCTAATCGAAGCTAAGCAAAAAGCAATAGGGTGAGCTGTCTGTTTTGGAAGATCCAACATTGAAGAACAGAGCAGAGCAGAGGAAGAGAAGAAGAGCAGAGGACGGGAGACTAGGCGAGGGACAGGCAGGCAAGGACCGTAATCTCTAATGAGGTCCGAGCCACTTTGGTTGATCATGTGGTCAACCGTGGTCTAACAATGAGCGAGGTTGGGCAAAGAGAACGGCCACATTTGAGCAGGTAAACTGTAGCATCCATCATCCGGACTTTCCGAAATGAGCATAGGTAAGAAATCTACTCTAACTAGAAAATTGCAGTACTGAATATCAATACAGTAGTCAATTGAGGAAGTAGTACAGAATTGCCAGGACTGTTCTCGAGGACGGAAAAATCTGGGGTAATGTATGAAGTATAGGGATTTTAGCATCTGTATTTACAGTACTGTATTATTTGTTTGGCAGAACTGAAAGATTTCCAACTCAAGGTGGTCAGGAATGTGTTCTGTATCCTGAACAGGAAAATTATTCTGTTGTTTTGTATGTAGTATATGTGCAACTTTGTGTTGGAAGATGTACATGTGTACAATTTTTGCAGAAAAATAATACAGAATTTTAACCGTGCATTTGTTGTGCTGAAATACAAACAAATATTCCAAATATTTCACACACACTTATGGTGTACGTCGTAGTAAGTAACCACTGAAAACACAACACACGTAACCTCTAACTAAGTAAACATCAAAAAAAGGCTAAGATCATATGATAATGGAGACGAAAAGTTGTTACATCACATAGTTACATGAGCAATCAGGTGCAGATGGTTTATATAAATTCAAACTATGAAGTGTGTGTGGTCATTTGAAACAAAAATCCCATTGAGAAGAATAACATGTTGATTAAAGTTATTTGCAGGACAAATGACGGGGTTTTGCCCCATGTGTGTGTTGGTGGATTTGTTAAGTTCGAGCATATCAGGCAGCTTTCAAAATATAAACAATGAGAAAACGTAAAATTATTATTATGAGTGTAGTTTGTAACACGCCCAGGCGGCCATAGCTTTACCCATGTCTGAGGATAAACGTTGCATCACCATTACATATTGTTATCTAAGTTACTTTCGCGTACAATTACAGTTTTTCTCAATGTTACACACTTCTGGACGTCGAGACAAAGGACAAAATTAACTCGTCACCAACCCCCAAACAATCGCAAACTACAACACAATTCCGCTTACACTCAATTCAGTCTAAAACCAACTTTCAAAACACAACACAATTCTCGCTTGCACAATAGCAGAAAAACTCAACAAGAACAACAGCCATTACAAATATGTACATCGACTCATACAAGGCAAACACCCTCACACAGTTTACAATGCAATCAACAGCAAAAAGTAAAGGGAGCTTTCGTTGGAGCAATTGATGGCACATGGAAACATAGCAGAGCCAGAGATAGCAAAATAGAGACGGAGGAGAGCAAGACAGGAAGGCAAGGACCTTAATCTCGATGAGATTCCGAGGCCACTTGGTTACAGTGTAACTCAGCTTAACAATGACGGAGGCCTGGGCAATAAGTACCACATTGAGCAGGGTACATGTAAACATTCCACAACATACGGACTTTCGAACTGAGAATAGTAAGAAACTATCTCTCACAGAAAATGCAGTACTGCAAAATATAAATACAGTAGTCAATGATAAGTATACGATCGCATGGACGTTCGTAGGACTTGTAAAAAACGGTAAGTAAGTCTTCATATTTAGGATTGTATACGACTGTTGTAATTTACAGTACTGTATTATTGTTTCGTGCAAAACTGAAGATACAACTCAAGTGGTCAGGAAGGTCTGTATTAACAGGAAACATCCTCTGTATTGTTTGTATATGTAGGTGCCCAACTGTGTTGTTGGAATGGAGGTATCACGTGTACAGGTTTGCAGGAAAAAATCCAATACATTTTAACCACAGGTGGTCGAGCATAAAAACAAATATCCAAATTATTTCCAACACACTTATTGTGGTACGTCTGATAATGTAACACGAAACACACAAACTGTACACTGTAACACACAAAAAAAGGGCCTAAGTCATTATAATGAATGGAGAAGAAGTGTTTAACATTCATCATAGTGTTTTACAATGAGCACATCAGTGTTCAGCTATTTCTTATAAATGTCTAGACATATGATGGTTTGTGTGTCATTTGAAAACAAAAACCCATTTTGAGAAGAAATAACAATGTTTTGAATGTAAAGTGATTTGCAGAGATATTGAGGGTTGGCTATTGGTGTGTGTTTGGGAGATTTGGGTGTAGAGTTCAGAACAGGCAAGCTTCACAAAAGTGTGTAACAATGAAAAAACTGTAATGCCAAACGAATCGGAAAATACATTACACAAACGGCAAAAGCAACGGATTAATAGTGTGTTCTTGGATATGAATATCCAAATCAGACTCAGACACGGGGTCTTTATCGCATTTCAAGGATTACAGCAAGAATTTACGTACAGGCATGCAAACATTAGGAAATATATTAAACATAATGAAGGTAGATATGGTATCTAACGGTAATAAAATAATATTCCAGTATCCTAAAAACCAGAGCCATACAAACATATTTGTATACAGATGTATATTTTTAAGGTGTATATTTTGGCTCTGCTAAAAACTATGGTACAAATGAAAAGTAGTGTCTAATTCAAGCACTCATTTTGCCTCTACCATGTAGACGTCATAAGAGAGCGTCACTACCGGTGAAAAACATGGCAGCGTTCACATGAAAGTCATGCCTCTTTCTTATGGTAAATTCATGTAATTTCATTACAATTTCCGTTCTCGTGTAATCTGCGGTTTTTGTACCTGATTTTAATAACGTACTCTAATAACTCTTAAAATATACGTTGTGGACATTGCTTGCTTCGAGCAGCTCCACTAATTAAAGTTCATTGGCTACAAAACTAGCTTGTTTGCATTAGCCTTTTTGACAGCCTTGCTATGGAATCTGAGCAACAACAGCTGCGGAATGTAAGTTAACCTCTTAACGCATATTATATTTGCAACTCTCTGAACAATTATGTGTCTGTCATCGTCGTTATTTCTAATCAACCACTGATCTCCGTAGCTTCGGGACTTTCTTATGGTCTACAACCGCATGACAGAGATTTGTTTCCAGCGATGCTCCAGCAATTTCAACTACAGAAGCCTCACTATGGACGAGGTATGTCAGGAATGGATTACGTAGCTTTCTCGTCGCGGTTTTTCATTCAGTCTTCTGACTAGCCATTTTAAATGCTGCCATACACACTGCACACTCAAATGTCTTGTCACTCGCTCGTCGTTGTTGTTCAGTAAGCATTGGCTTATTAAGCAGTCAGATAAAAGGTTTCAACTATACTGGGTTGTTGATGTGTGGAGCTGAATGCCAATGATCCAATAAGGGTGTCTAAATATCACAATCTTGTCCTTTAGGAGCGCTGTGCAGACAACTGTGCAGGAAAGCTGATCCGCTCAAACCACCGCTTGATGGCCACCTACGTTCAGCTGATGCCCAAAATGGTGCAGCGCCGCATGGAGGAGATGGAGAGCAAGGCTGCAGAGGCAGCCAAGGCGGTGGAAGCAGCTGGGGTGGAGACCTCAGAGGGGCCTGGGGCTGGTGCTCTTCCAGGGGGGTCTGCAGGAGGGGAACCTCAGCCTCCTTTTGTTCCAGCAGAAACACCCCAGGTGATGTCCTCTGTGCTGAGCGGAGCAGGAGATTTCACAGGCTTCCAGACCTCTACAACAGGACTTGCAGCTGATATCCCTGTCCTGCAGAGCCCAGGCCCTGTTCTGGGTGACACCCCAGGGACAGTAGAGGTACCGGTGAAGTCTGCCCCGGTCCTAAGCCCAGCATGGTTAGAGTCCCCTGCTGACCTTGTTCCTACTTCCTCTGTTTCAATTGCTGCTCCTCCTGAGCAAGATGGAAATATGCTCACCGCTACACCTGTCACCCCAGCAGCAGCGCCTCTCTCTTCGCTAACTGAAGTTGTGACCGGAACCGCTTTTACCGTAGTCCCACCAATAGAGTCTCCATCTAATCTACGTGAGCTTACAACTACAGATATAGGTGTGTCAGCCCCCATCGTTCCAGGGAGCTCTTCGCTGGTAACATCGGTTCCACTTACGATAACGCCAGGAGCCACAGTGACACCATTAGAGGTTACATCCATGTCTAGTTCTGGGCTGCGTGATATCCCACATGTTCCAGCAGCCCCAGGAGTTCCTGCTGGGTCTGCCCCAGTAAAGACACCCATCCTGGGCCTCCCTGGGGTTGCGTCTGCTCCGGTCCTGGCTCCTCCTGTAGCCCCTTCACAGACGGTTAGCATGCCAGTTCCCAGCAGTAGCGACGTGTCCTTTGCCCCCAGTATAGAATCAGCCGCTGTGACCAAACAGGACTCTCGTCCCCCTTCTTGAGTGAATGAGTAGACTAGTATGGTAAGAAAGTGCGAAGCTGATTAAAGAAGGATATCAGCCCTGGTCAATTTGTTTCAGCTGTTACCTGCCCTGAACCTTATCAGATGGAGCAACTGTCCGTTTAATGAGTATAATGAGATGACAAATACCATGCTCATGTCTATGCCATGGTATTGTACGCATTATAGCCATGTACAGTGTTGGATGACCAGAAAAAATATTTCAAAAAAGAATAAAATGTGATTCTGTGGTATTTCTTTGTGTCCGGTTTTCTTTTTTGTTTCAGTCCTGTTTAAATACGCGTAGTCTCAGCAGTGTCCCTTCCAAACAAGTTAAAACCGAGCCAAGACATCCATCTTGTTAATGGTGCGCGGCCAAACTTACAAAATAACTTTACCTATTAGTTTCCTGTTACAAGAATGCCGGTTACTGAATACATCAAGGTAATGGTCTAGTACAAAAGGATGAATGTTTTTTTAGTGATGTCTTAAATGGGTGTCACATGATTCCCATAAGAATTACATCAATCATGGATTAAGTTTAAAATTGGTATATGTGGGCAAATGTGAATCCCCAAAAATGCGATGACAATGCCATCCATCCATCCATTGTCTTCCGCTTATCCGGGGCCGGGTCGCGGGGAGGCCCAGACTTCCCTCTCCATGCACACCACCTCCAGCTACTCCGGGGGGATCCCGAGGCATTCCCAGGCCAGCTGAGAGACATAGTCCCTCCAGCGTGTCCTGGGTCAGCCCTGAGCAAAGGGCCCCGGACCCTGTACTCCCAGCAAACACCCCACAGGGCACCACGAGGGACACGGTCGAACGCCTTCTCCAGGTCCACAAAACACACGTGAACCGGTTGGGCAAACTCCCATGAACCCTCAAGCACCCGATGAAGTGTGTAGAGCTGGTCCAGTGTTCCGCGACCAGGACGAAACCCACACTGCTCTTCCTGAATCCGAGATTCGACTATTGGATGGATTCTCCTCCCCAGTACCCTGGCATAGAACTTACCAGGGAGGCTGAGGAGTGTTGATCCCCTGTAGGGAACACACCTCCGGTCCCCCTTCTTATAAAGGGTACCACCACCCCCTGTCTGCCAGTCCAGCGCACCGTCCCAAGGCGCCACGCAATGTTGAAGAGACGTGTCAGCCACGACAGCCCCACAACATCCAGAGACCTAAGATACTCGGGGCGGATCTCATCTACCCCGGGGCTTTGCCACCGAGTAGCCCACGACCACCTCGGTGACCTCCACCAGGGTGATCGACGAGTCCACCTCCGGGTCCTCAGCCTCTGCCTCCTCCTCGGAAGACATGACAGCAGGATTGAGGAGATCGTCAAAGTATTCCTTCCACCGTCCAACAACGTCCCCAGTTGAGGTCAGCAGCTCCCCGCCCGCACCGTACACGGTGTTGGTGAAGAACCGCTTCTCCCCCCTTACGTCGCGCGAACGTTGCCAGAATTTCCTTGCGGTCGTCCGGTAGTCCTTCTCCATGGCCTCCCCGAATTCCTCCCAGACCCGTGTTTTTGCCACCGCGACTGGCACCAGAGACCTTACGACCGCAGCTCCAGGCCGCCGCATCGACAACGGAGGCCAAGAACATAGTCTACTCAGACTCATTGTCCCCAGTCCCCCCCCGGAATCTGTGAGAAACTCTCCCGGAGGTGCGAGTTGAAGACCTCGCTGACAGAAGGCTCCGCCAGACGTTCCCAACAGACCCTCACCATACGCTTGGGCCTGCCAAGTCTGTCCGACTTCCTCCTCCACCAGCGGATCCAGCTCACGACCAGGTGGTGATCGGTTGACAGCCCCTCTCTTTACCCGAGTGTCCGAGACACGTGGCCGGAGGTCAGAGGACACGACAACAAAGTCAATCATCGACCTTCGGCCTAAGGCGTCCTGGTGCCACGTGCACTAATGGACACCCTTGTGCTCGAAAATGGTGTTCGTTATGGACAAACTGTAACTAGTACAGAAGTCCAACAACAAAATACTGCTCGGGTTCAGATCAGGGGGCCGTTCTTCCCAATCACCCCTCTCCAGGTGTCACTGTCGTTGCCCACGTGGGCGTTGAAGCCCCCCAGCAGAACAATGGAGTCCCCGGTCGGTGCACTGTCCAGTACCCCTCCCAGGGACCCCAAGAAGGCCGGTACTCTGCACTGCTGTTCGGCCCATAGGCCGATACACCAGTGAGAGACCTGTCCCCGGCTTAAGGCGCAGGGACACGACCCACTCGTCTACCGGGGTAAACCTCAACACGTGGCGCGCTGAGCCACGGCGGCTATGAGCAAGCGCACGCCAGCCCGCCCGCCCTCTCCCCTGCGAGCAATGCCAGAGAAATGTAGAGTCCAGCCTCTCTCAAGGATAATGGATCCAGAACCCAGGCTGTGCGTGGAGGTGAGGCCGACTATATCTAGCCGGTAACGCTCTACCTCCCGCACAAGCTCAGCTCCTTTTCCTGCCAGCGAGGTGACATTCCATGTCCCCAGCGCTAGAGACCGTGTGCATGGCCTCGGTCGTCCAGGCACCTGCCCCTGACCGCCGCCCAAAACACACTGCACCGGCCCCCTACGGTCCTTCCTGTGGGTGGTGGGCCTGCAGGAAGGTGATCCCACGTCGCCTTTTCGGGCTATACCCGGCCGGGTTCCATGGGCAAAGACCCGGCCACCAGGCGCTCGCCTGCAAGCACCCACCCCAGGCCTGGCTCCAGGTTGGGGCTCCGGTAACGCCACTCCGGGCAACGTAGCGATTCTCTTTTTTTTGTCATCATAGGGGTTTTTGGTGAACCGCACTTAGTCTGGCTAGTCACCTAGGACCAGTTTGCCATGGGATACCCTACCAGGGGCTTATTGCCCCCGACAACATAACTCCTGGGTTCATTCAAGCACTCAAACCCCTCCACCACGTTAAGGTGGCGGTTCAAGGAGGGGGCGATGAAAATGCGATTCGTATAAACAGGTCTAATTTCTGTCTGAGGCGAGGTAGCGAGTCTTTCGTTCCACAAGAGGGGGCAAATGTCTAGCAAAAGTAATCATGACAATTACATCAAGAAGATGTTGAATGGGGCGTGGGCACTGGGAGCGGGCACAACAAACTGTACCGAATGAAAAGTGACTTACCGAGAACCGCTTTCTCGCATCGAGCAGGTAAGACCCATCGACTAATTATCATACTGTCCAATTCGTGTTGTTTTTACCTCTGTTGTTCAAAATCAGTTGGAGGTAGCGAAAGACGAATTACACACACAGTGAAAAATTGACTAAAACGTAGAAGTTTGGATTTGCCGTGAAACTTTATACGTGGTTTAAAGCTGATTTACTGAAGTCGTCCGGCTCCGTTGGCGATAGCTCCATGAAATAAATAGCCATCCGCCGTCACTCAAATGCTTTGTGTATATATACATGTAAAGAATGGTGGACTTTGTTTGCTAAATGTTTATTAAGGACCCATATTATTGTCCGTTTGTTTGTCGGTTTTGGGAGGTGTATACGATGTTGACTGTCTCATTCAGACATCCGCCCCTTTCCACTTCCAGACGATAGCTTAGTGACTCAACAGTTGCTCCCCTCACCCCATACCCTTAGTTGCCGCCCGACCACCGACCCCAACTGTCACAGCCTCTCACAGCCCAGAGAAACGAGCCAGCAGGGTCAGGAGGTGTAGAGAGGGAGGAGGAGGAAGAAGGAGCCTGGGTAGAGGAGAGAAAAATGGATGACATCTTCACTCAGTGTCGGGAGGGCAATTCTGTAGCCGTGCGTCTGTGGCTGGACAACACAGAGAATGACCTCAACCAGGGGTGAGTTGAGACACACACTCACACTCATACATACACAGAACCACTGCAACAGGTCTCTATCTCTGGGATATTTTCATGGGCATGGTGGTGTGGATGATGAAGCAGATGATGACTATGACTAATATTGAGCGCTGCACTTTTTAAATTTAAAGCTCGAGTTTGGTGTTGAACATTTCCTTAACAAAATCTAATGCTTTTTTGGAGGGGGGGGGCAGCAGTATCTATCTCTCTCCCAGCTATACTCATCGATTTTGTTAGTCTGATTTTCCAGGCCTGGCGAGATGGGAGTCGCCGCACCACATCTGGTCATAGTGTATGTGTGTGTGTGTGTGTGTGTGTGTGTGGGGGGGGGAGTGACATGGCATGCTGACTGCATAGAGGGATCCCTGGCTCAGGAGAATGGGACCGAAAAATACTTTCCACGTTACTCACTTTTTGGATACCGACGTTCCCTTTTCTCCTCGTTTCTTTTTCTCTTTCTTCTGCTGATGTCATCTCCAGACAGAAATAGAACACAGAACACAGAGTCCTGGCTGCCATGGCCTTTAGCACCAAAGAGTTGCAAGAAAAGACATTCCCAGATGGAGAGAGAGTATGGATAGAGTCAGAGTGAGAGATGGATGACCGGAAGGATCCCTTATAGCCAGTCGTCCTTTGGAAGTGAAATAAACCCGCCTACCTTACCTTCGCATAAGAACGCCTATCTTGCCTTTGCTTAAATCCGCCTATCTGACCTTCGCATAAACCCTCCTATCTTACCTTTGCATAAACCCGCCTATCTTACCTTCACATTAACCCGCCTACCTTACCTTCGCATAAACCCGCCTACCTTACCTTCGCATAAACCCGCCTATCTTACCTTCGCATAAACCCGCCTATCTGACCTTCGCACAAACCCGCCTATCTTACCTTCGCATAAACCCGCCTACCTTACCTTCGCATAAACCCGCCTATCTTACCTTCGCATCTCAGTGAATATAAGAAGGGAGTTGGACTTCAAGACCTCAAGCCAGACAAGAGGCTTGAGGTCTTGAAGTTTGGGTCAGTGGATGGATTCCTAGAAAGGCAGTGAACAGTTGCTACAGGAGTTTACATATAACACACACTATGTAACAGTTTACCCACTGTCTGTCTATCTGTCTGAAGACTACACAGACTGTGGACGGTCTAGATTGCTAGCTAGCACAGGGTCAGTTCAGTGAACCATTTTATTGCTGGCTTCGAATATTTTGTCAAGGTGTTTCCTCCCACACCCTGAGGAAAGCCCAACGGGTGATGCTTGTCATCCCGCCGATGAGAGATGAGAAAGACAGAAACGACAGACAGCATGCAACCGTTTTCTTCATTCAATAAGACTTCCTCTTAAACTCAACGCCTGAATTGAGGGTGCTTGTCTTGTTGAATTTGTTCCCTGCGAGAGTTACAAGTGTACCACGAGCGTACAAGTGTACAAGTACCACAGTGTCTACAGGAATGTGTATATGATCTGATCATAGATGTGCTGATTGCTAAACTGTGTGGCGTTCACCGCGCTCTCCTCCCTTGTACTCCATGGCTGTTTTTGTTCCAGGATTCCAGCTATCAGTTTCAACGCCAGGATGTTAATAACAGAGTTGCCTTCCCAAGGCCAGCCCTTATATGAGCAGCACGTTGGTGTGTGTGTTTGTGTGTCTGAGCGTGCGTGTTTGTGTGTGTAGCCACGGCTATTTCCTCTGCGCTGTTCGAGGGCTGGGCTACTCAGCAGTCATGTAAACACATGCTGGAACGCATCTGTATGTGCACAAGCACGCATTACACACACACACACATCTCAGAGTCCTGGTATGGACATGATCTTGGCGATTCAGTATGTGTTTAAAAGGAACTACCAACAATTCATCGCAGGGGCTGGGAGACAGCGCTGACAACTTAGACACTTCATTACGACCACTGGGAAGGCAGACAATTCCTTAGAAAGACAGAGAGTGAGGAGAAAGAGAGACAGGGACAGAGAGGAAGACACTGTGGGAAAAAGAGGGGGCGATGGGGACGAGGAAAGAGAGGGAGAAACGATGAACTGGAACGAGTTGAGAGCTGGGAACAGAAAGCGAAAGAAAGATTTGCAAAGGATGTGACAGAGGATTCCACCGTTGTTGTTTTTTTCTCTCTCTCATTCCTGAGTCCCCCCCCCCCTTCATCCTGTTTATAGCCTGCAGAGTCTAAGCATGGACTCCCTTCACATGCTATTGTATCCCAAGGTTTAAACAGACAGGACACAGAGAGATCTACGGTTTTCAGACATTCTTTTGAAAAGGCCAAAACTCATCCTCGTGGTTTTCTTCTCAACTCTATCATACCTCTCATAGCATGGTCAAGAAGCCCCACTGGACATACCATTCTGTTGACAAACAGACGTGCACGTGTGTGTGACCAGTTGTGTGTGGTCTTTGGTGGTCTGGGGCTCGGCAGAATACTGTGAGAACGCACAGCAGCTGTGTATGGGGTCATGGGGTCAGATGTAGTAGGGGGAGTTCGCAGGGAACAGGAACAGGGATGTGTGCGCGTCACGCTGGGCTTTTAACAGCAGGAAGCAGTCAGAGTGACAAAGTCATGTGCCTACGTGAGGTCCATAAAAGTAAATTTAACCCACCAAAGCTTAACCCACTGAAGCACAGTGCTTGACACTGTAAGTCATTCAAGGGCAGGGGAGGAGAAAAGGGGTAGCTGCCGAATGAGTATTTTTCGTCATCGCTCTTTCGCCACATTGATTTCCACACTGCAAGAAACACACCAAATATGGCTTTGGAAAAAATTATGTTGAACAAAAACCAGGTTCGGAGTGTGTACTAATTTCTCTCTCTCTCTCTTTCTCTTTCTTTCTCTTTCCTTCTTTTTCCCGTCCATGCCCCCCTCTTCCCTCAGGGATGACCATGGTTTCAGCCCTCTTCACTGGGCATGTCGGGAGGGCAGGAGTGGCGTTGTGGACATGCTGATTATGAGAGGGGGTCGCATTAACGTGCTGAACCGAGGTGACGACACACCCCTCCATCTCGCTGCCAGCCATGGGCACAGGGAAATTGTGGCTAAGGTACACACATACACTCACCCAGACTCCTTAACTTTGCCGGCTATGGCTACAAGGCCAGCATCATTCATTCTATTAACCAGAATCTTTTAATATCAGTTGATCCAGTGCAAAGCAGACCCCAACACAGTCAACGAACATGGCAACACTCCACTGCACTATGCTTGCTTTTGGGGACAGGACCTGGTGGCAGAGGTATTTCTAAACACACTCACACACTCACACACACACACTAAAGGTTACATTGCCCTCTGCTGGTCAAAAGCATAAAAAGATTCATTCTACCATTAATTCTATTCATGCAACCAGAATTAAACTGTTTAGATGAGCTGAATGTAACATTCAAGAGGAACTTTTACTCAATGTAAAAAAACATTTGGAGACACCATGGGTGTGCGTGTGTTTGTCAGGACTTGGTAGCCAGTGGAGCCCAGGTGCGTGTGTGTAACAGGTACGGGGAGACCCCCCTGGACAAGGCTAAGGACCACCTCAGACAGATCCTCCAAGGTCAGAGGTCATACTACAGTTATCTTCACTCATCACAATACATTTAATGATCTTGGTTCATGCTTATGTTTGGACGTTTATCTCAGGAGGCTTATTCAATCATAATTGTGGCATTTGATGAGTCAATCTGACTCAGGCTAATGGCCTTGTTGGTTGTGTGTGTTAGAGAAGGCAGAGAAAGAGGGACAGAGCCTTACCAGAGTCCCCTACAAGGAAACCTTCTGGAAGGGAACCATGCGAACACGGCCCCGTAGGTCACACTTTGACGATTACACACACACACACTCATTCTAAATGTTTACCCAAATTGCGTTTTGACATTCTGTCTTCCGCATCCACGTGTTCTTGCGTTCAAGTGTGGTTCAAAGCGAGTTGACTTTGCCCTGTCATTGTCTTCCACCTTCCAGGTAACGGCACTCTGAACAAACAGGCGGGGCTGGACTACAAGCAGCTGTCGCTGCTGGCCAAGCTCAACGAGAACCACTCTGGAGAGGTCAGTTCTGCCCACTCTGTCTCTCTTTCTCTCTCTGTCTTTCTCTATGTCTCTCTCTCATTCTCAGCCACACACTGCATCGATCTTTCAAACTGTCCTTTGTCCTCCTATAACTCTTTCTTTGACCTCTCTCCCCTCCCTCCCCACCCCTCTCCTCCAGCTTTGGCAGGGTCGCTGGCAGGGCGACGAGATCGTGGTGAAGGTCCTCCACGTCCGAGACTGGACCACGAGGAAGAGCCGCGATTTCAACGAGGAGCACCCCAAACTCAGGTGCGGCCACGTACGCTGTCCGCTTCCCTCCAGCTGGGAGAGTTACCGCAAGAACATGCTAGTCTCCCTCAGCAGATGCAACAGCAGCCCTTTGATTAGAGATAAAATATGCAGCAGGGAACCGGAATGTACTGGAAACCGAAACGGCACCATGTTGTAGACCTTCACACTGAATCTGGCATGTGATTTTAAAAGCTGTGTGTGTCCTTGTGGCCTAGTTTGATCTAATTGTGGTTACTCATCAACAGTACCTCTTTCTCCCTCCCCTGTTCCATCCCTCCTCTGTAGGATATTCTCCCACCCCAACATCCTCCCTGTCTTGGGGGGCTGCCAGTCTCCCCCCTCCCCCCACGCCATCATCATCACCCCCTACATGCCGTACGGATCCCTCTACAACATACTGCACCAGGGCACCTGTGAGTGCTTGAGTATGCTTGCGAGAGCTGAGCGTGCCGTCTCTTTCTGACGGCCCCTAGAATTCTCACCGTTCTCCATGTCCTCTCCTCGCCACTGCTCTCCCCAGCTTTGGTGGTGGACCAGACGCAGGCCGTGAAGTTTGCGCTGGACATAGCCAGTGGGATGGCTTTCCTGCACACACTAGAACCCATGGTGCCCCGACTGTACCTCAACAGCAGGAGTGTCATGGTGAGGATACCACGACGTAGCCATCACATCTGGGTCAGCTCTTGCAATCCAAGACAAGAAAACGCATTCGAAAGAATTTACGTGCGCTCTGTCTTTTGGGACTGATCCATAAGTTTGCTTTCAGCAGGCAAAGAAAGGGTGACTAAGTATTTACCAGTATTTTAAATGAGAAACACAACCATATCTCTCTTCAAACACGGGATGAGCATGATGCCATCCATTTTTCACGCTTTGACACACTGCTTTAGTACACTTGTTTTTGATTGGCAGATCGATGAGGATATGACTGCAAGGATCAGTATGGCTGACGCCAAGTTCTCCTTCCAGTGTCCTGGCCGAATGTATTGTCCTGCGTGGATGGCACCTGAAGGTACAGGAGTCTTTCTCGCTCTAACTTTCTCTCTTTCTCCTCATCTCTGGCCCTTGGCCTCTACAAGTACTCTCTCTCCCTCACACACACACACACACACACGTACACACACTCTGGGCCTTATCTTGCACCCAGAACAAGTGATTTTGTACACTGACACATGTATCATTCTTATTTTGCACCCGACGCACAGCGGACTTTTCACACGTCGGTAAATTAGGGAATGAACTTGCTCCTCAGGGGGCAGTTCTGTGGAAAAAAGAGGCGTGTTCCGGTGCAAACGTTCCCTGGTGCTATTTTGCAGTTTCAGAAAACCATTCCATCACAGATCAGGAAAAAGGTGGTTAAAGTGGTGCATTATTCCAATGGTATTTTAAAGGGCGCAGGCTTGGCCATAAAGTAGCTTGTGCACAACGCGCATGCACTTTGCTTCTCTCGTCTACACAGAAGCAACCATTCCCTTTCTTGCAAACATAATTACAAGGGAAAATATTACCAAAAGAGGGAAATCATTTTAGTGTCCATGTGGATGTGAAAAAGGCTAGCGTAAATCCAGCGTACACATTTACCCAAATTGGCAAACCAGCGACAGTGTTTATGATCTTCGATGATATAATACGTAAAAAACAAACATAGGTACAAATATAAAGCAATTTAATGTATGTACACTTGACTAAGGACCAGGCCGTGTTCTTTAGTCCCAGCTGCGAAGAGTTAGTCAGACTTAGTTAGTCTTCTCTGCGGCTCACATGAAACATGTTTCTGTTACGTTCCCTCCCTCCTTCCTCCCGGAGCGCCTCAGGCTTGAATTCCACCTCCTGTCCCCCCCCCCCCCCCCTCCCCTCCTTCACATTTTACCCCTAACCCTCTTCTCTCCTCCCCCTACCAGCCCTCCAGAAGAAGCCCGAGGACATCAACAGGAGGTCCGCCGACATGTGGAGCTTTGCCGTGCTCCTCTGGGAGCTGGTGACCAGGGAGGTTCCCTTTGCCGACCTCTCCCAGATGGAGATAGGGATGAAGGTGTGTGTGTGTGTATGTGTGAGTACCGGTGTGTGTGTGTGTGTAGGTACAGGCCCTACATCAACACCTTCCCATCCTATTCCGCAGGTGGCTCTGGAGGGTCTGCGGCCCACCATCCCCCCTGGGATCTCCCCTCACATCTGCAAGCTGATGAGGCTCTGCATGAACGAGGACCCGGCCAAGAGGCCCAAGTTCGACATGATCGTCCCCATCTTGGAGAAGATGCAGGACAAGTGAAGCAACGTCAGACCCCGCCGCCCTTCCCTCTCTGATACCCAGCGCCTGGCTTTGACTTCTCCTCTATTACAGTCACTCGAGCTATTACAGTCACTCGAGTGTCCCGGTGGATTTATAATGCTGCCTTTCACTTCCATCTATCTTCCCACTGACTAAGCTTGTATCAACTTGTGTTAAAAAGTCGGGCCAAAATGGTGTCAACCAAAGATTACGATGGTCTAGCTTGATAGAACTTTCAATAGTTCACTGTGGCTGCAGGACATCACCAAAGTCCTCATTCCTGAACTGAGATGCTGCAAATTGCTTATAGAGAGACACATGCACATAAAAACGATTTAAATATATGTACAAAAGAGCATTGTAGTGTAACATGTTTTAACATCTATGCATTTCAATAAACGTGATGCTTTCTTGTACAATTTTCTGACGTTTTTATATTGTGCCTCAAATAATTTTTTGCACATTAAATGAATGAATGTTATTGATTTTTTGGAAGAAGGTTTGTATGTAAAGAGGTAGCCTAGCCTATCTATTGAGAAATTCATGATTCTTTTAAATGGAGACTCCTGCCAAAAAAAAAGATCAATTTAACAACACATTGCATGACTTACTCTGACTCTGATCTGTCAATCATTCAATTAGTCAGCAAATTTGTTATACAAACCACAGCCGCTGGGACTCGATCACATGACCAGTCAGCTGATATTTTGTAGTCTGATCCTAACTTAAGGTATAACGACAACGAAGTGACGCCGATCATAGACCGTTGCTGAAGGTTTCACTGACCTTTATTTCTGGGAACTGGTCTGAAGTACGGACATTTATCGTTCGTTTCTAGTTCATAGACTAAAAAGGGAAGATCGTATTTCTGACCAGTAATTTGACAGAAGAGCACATTTCCTGTTTGTTGACAGCGGTTGGCGTGCAAAGGAGGTGTAAGGAACTGGTTACATGCTTCATGTAGTCGACTGTAAGCCAAGTTTCTTCAAGCCTGCTTCTTTTCGACGTCATTCGCTGTTTTAGGGATTGTTTTCAATAAGCTTTGAAGAATGAGGCTTGCATCCCTCCCGGTAACTCTTGGGCTGCTATGTTTTGTGTTGGCGGTGTCGTCGTCGTTTGGTTTGCCTCATCCCATTCTTGATGAGCCGAACCTGACGTTTATGGACGAGATCGATCGACTTCGGTTCGGGTTCAACTGGCGGAATCTCACTTGTCCTGTTTGCAAAACCCTGTTCACTATCCTGGATATAGCTTTACTGGTAAGATTTCCTGGAAATTAGAATTTGGAACACTGTTTAAGCTGCAACAAAGACAGTTATTTGTAAAGAGCTGTGGGGTATTATACGTCCGCAAGATGAAGTGTCTCATGCTACCGTGTCCCCCCTCCCCAGAGTGATGTCAATATGGAGCGAGTGGCGCACGCCGTGGATGAGGCGTGCGTGCGTCTCCACCTGGCCGACGTGACCGTGTGCCGCCAGATCACAGAGCTGTTCAGGGACGACTTCATCCGGGCGTTGCAGCGCTCACTGCTATGGCCCTCCGAGGCCTGCGCCCTGTTGGTGGGCTCCTCCTGCGGCCGCTTTGACCTGTACGCCCCCTGGAACATCACCCTGCCCAAGGTCCCCAAGCCCCCAGTTGTCCCTCCCAGCCCCCCCAAGCAAGGGTCCCCTCAGAACAGGGTGCTCTTCATCACAGACATCCATTGGGATCAGGTGATTTGTTGTGTGCAGCGGAGTAGCACTGTTTTCATGTTGAATAACCTGCACTTTTCTATGTTGTTGTTTAGAGTGTGTTGGTTGTACAGTTGAACTCCCACAGATTAGTGTGCTTTGGATTCCACCTGACCTGCTACAATAGTTACAGTTTAGTCTTTGATGGCCAGGGTGTAATAAAAATGTAATTGGGCAACTCTAACTCAAAGGTACAGTCAAACACCGTTGTAAATGTCTTCCATCTTGTTTCATTTCTCATCAGGCGTATGCAGCAGGCAGCAGTGCTGACTGCAAGGACCCCCTGTGTTGCCGGAACGATTCTGGTTCATTAAGATGGCGTCAGCGGGAGGCGGGCTATTGGGGTACCTACAGCAAGTGTGATCTGCCGCTGCGTACTGTGGAGAACCTTTTGGAGAATGTTGCCAAAGCAGGGCCCTGGGACTGGGTGTACTGGACTGGCGACATCCCAGCTCACAACGTCTGGTCCCAGACCAGGAAACAGCAGCTCTCTGAGCTGACGGTCATCTCCGGGCTTATACGCAAGTATGCAATTGCTTGGCTCGCTTGGGTCTCATACACATACACAGAGGCATATGCTTGTATGAATACATGGGCCAGTCTCTTATTCTCCTACTCCATTTCCAGATACCTGGGTCCCCATGTGACGGTGTACCCTGCAGTGGGGAACCACGAGAGCACCCCGGTCAATAGCTTCCCCCCGCCGTTTATCCATGGCAACCGCTCCTCCCACTGGCTCTATGACACCATGGCAAAAGAGTGGGCTCCCTGGCTACCCGAGCCGGCGCTGAAGACTTTAAGGTACAGAATTCTTCTCTATATCAGGGAGTCTTATTTTTAAGTGAAAACGATTGGTGGTGGAACATCCTGGTTTTCGAAAGGGGAATGCTAGCCTCCATGCGGTTGTGCTAGTTTGGAGAAACGGTGATGAGAAAGCGATGTTCCTGACAAGAAAGAGGAGCCAGGTGCTGGAATGGAGTACCTGGTTTTCCACAGCTTTGTAGCTAGCTTCTGTAGCTACAGGCTGTGTAATGAGGGAGGTTAGAACCCAATTCTTTCCTGGCACGAAAGACCATGCACTAACAAGGTAAGCTGAAGGTAGTTCCACATTTCCACTAGTTCTTAAACCCTCTGTGAACCCTTGCTGGGCTAGTCATGCTACAAATGGGCTAGCCAACAAATGATACTTGGGCAAAAAGGTGTTTTAGTATCACTGAGGCTTGGGTCTGCATCTCTCTCCATCTTGATCAGGCGTGGTGGTTTCTACACGGTGGAGATCCAGCCCGGACTTCGCGTGGTTTCCCTCAACATGAACTTCTGTGCCAGGGAGAACTACTGGCTGATGGTGAACTCTACTGATCCAGCCAACCAACTCCAGTGGCTGGTCCACATCCTGCAGTCAAGCGAGGAGAAGGGAGAGAAGGTGATGGATGAAGGGGGGTGGCGAAGGAATGAGGATCTGGAGGCTGAAGGGACTGAGATATTTAAGGAGAGTTTGTACGCGTGTGGGGGAGGGGGTGAGGAATGTCTAAAATAGTAGTAAACCGGGTTGTTCTAGAGCAGGGGTCGGGAACCTATGGCTCGCGAGCCAGGTGTGGCTCTTTTGATGATTGCATCTGGCTCGCAGATAAAACAAAATATTCTCACTTGTATACAAAGCGGCACTTCGACACGCGCCATGCTACCTTTGCATCAAAATACCCGGCGGGAGACAGCAGAAAGAAAGCGTGCCAAGAGCTACTGAGCAGGGTACAAGCTAGCCAGCAGCAACTCCGCGTATGGACCCGGCAAGTTGACTATAATTCCGCTAGCTTTGCTGGATATTTAGCAATAGTGAGGAACGGAAAACCATTCACAGATGGCGAGTATGCTAAAACGTTCATGCTGAATGTAGCCGAAGAACTTTTTGATGATACTGACATTTAGTTGAATTCACTTTTAAAATATATTATAGGGTTTTTCGATCAAGTTGGTCATGTTTGCAATCAAGATGGTCACTTTTTGAAAATAAGATATTTGTCAATTTGTATTGATCTTTATTTATATTTTATTATTAGACTCTCATATGATCTGATTATTGATTTTAGATATTAAAAAAATAAAATCGAAAAAAATAGATTAGCTTCTGTATTACTGTTAAGTGATTAAATTTCAATATAAAAATTAATTATGAGCAGTTTGATTTTTTACTATAAAACTTCATATGGAAAATAAAAGAGAGCAAATCAAACTGCTCATAATTAATTTTTATATTGAAATTTCATCACTTTTACTTAACGTAAAATACAGAAGCTAATCCATTAAGATTTTATTTTTTAATATCTAAAATCAATAATCAGATCATATGAGAGTCTAATAATAAAATGTAAAGAAAGATCAATAAAAATTGACAATATATCTTATTTTCAAAAAGTGACCATCTTGATTGCAAACATGACCAACTTGATTGCAAACATGACCATCTTGGTTGCAAACATGACCAACTTGATCGAAAAACCCTATATATGGTTCTCACTGAAATAAATTTCAAAGTTTTTTGCTTTCATGGCTCTCTTAGTCAAAAAGGTTCCCGACGCCTGTTCTAGAGGGTTGGTGGTGAGTAAGTCTTACCATCTCACCTCGATCCTGGTCCTACAGCTGTCTTGACTGTCTCGCTGTCTGCCTTTCAGGTCCACATCATTGGACACATCCCTCCTGGGCTCTGCCTGACTAGCTGGAGCTGGAACTACTATCACATCATGAACAGGTCCGTGTCTCTGTCAATATTTCTAACCATATCCTAGCTACTTCCTGGTGTCCCGCTCACAGGTCAATGCCCCTGTGCACACTTAGCCCAACAGTTAATTCCACATTGCCGCTTCAATTCATTCTGTTCTTCACTGAATGAGATTAATTAGTTGACGTCCATGTTCTGAGTTCTGTATTAAATGCAACTATAAACATGGATGGATGGATGGATAAGCTGACGTAGCCAGTGTATGTAGCACAAGGTTTCTACCAACAAGCTTTTGAGGCACTTACAGAAATGGTTGGTGGGTGTGAGAAAATACTGTGCATGGTTTTAGCCCCAAACTAACACAATTTCTATGGTGAATAGATGATCAATGGTCACGGTCATCCATCCACGTCAGTTGACCAGAAGTATTGTGGCAAAGAACAACAATTTAATCATCTTAAACGTTCACATCAAATCCTTAAACAGTACTTTTACTTCCTCACAAATGTTCCCTGTTTTTCTTTTTACACATAGAGATGTGGTCTACTCTCAGTTCTGATTTCACCCATAGATGTGTTTGTGTTGGGCTGGGCTTACCCAAAGTCAATAACCAGAGGGTGACTGACAGGTTAATGAATTAAAGAAGCATGTGATGCGAATGCAAGGCACCTGACTATCATGCTGTATTTGTTGAGTTTATAGATGGGGGATCAAATTGGTGCATGAAATGACTGTGTGTGTGTGTGTGTGTCGTAGCAGTGACTTAAACAATGATTCTCTGGGGGTTCCTCTAGGTACGAGAGCACTATTGCAGGCCAATTCTTCGGTCACACACATCTGGATGAGTTCCAAATGTTTTACGACGAGGCCACCATGACTCGGGCCGTAGGTGTGGCCTTCATCGCCCCCAGTGTCACTACCTTCATCAACCTCAACCCCGGTGAGGATGCGGCCCGTCTCGGTGCTCGCCTCGGGCCAACGTCCATTGAGTTTCAGCCACGCCGTGCTATTTTAACTGCAAATTTGTCAGGAAGTCTCTGATGTCTGCAGAGTACGCGGGCCACACCTATCAGGTGTCCTTAGGTGTGTCGCTCAAATGAGCTATGCACCCTCTTGTAGCGCTTCTTCAACAGTGGACTTTGACGCTCTTATGCGTCTTCTCAAACACTTAGATGTCCACTGTAGGCGGAGAGGGGGCACAGCTTCTGAGGCTTGATCCCAGAATGTTTTCTCTAAGCTCAATATATTTAGATGAAAATTTGGGTAGCTGTTTTCGGGAAATATAAAAATGTCAATTTTGTGTTTTTTTTAAATTAAGCTTGTAAAAGGGGGGGGGGGGAGCTTGAAATATTGTGCTGAAATGTTAAAAGAAAACAAAGGTCTGGCTCTGTGTCTGCTTATACGTATATACAGCCGTGTGTGTGTGTGACCAGGTTACCGTGTCTACTTTGTGGATGGCAGCTACCCAGGAAGTTCCCGTATGGTTCTGGACCACGAGACCTACATCATGAACCTAACCGAAGCCAACCACCCCAATGCCTCCTCCCCCCTGGTCCCTGACCCCAACCCCAAGTGGTCCCGGCTGTATCGGGCCTCGGAAGCTTACGGGGTGTCCAGCTTGTTCCCCTCCGACTGGGACGGCCTCCTCCGGACCTTCCAGAGTGACGACCGGGTCTTCCAGAGGTTCTGGTATCTCAGGCACAAGGGCCACGTGTCGGTGCCCTGCAAGGAGACCTGCAAGACGGCCCTCCTGTGTTTCCTGCGCAGCGGGCGCTACGACGAGCTGCAGCAGTGCGATATCATTAATGGTTTTGGGGGGGACATGGTCCGAGCCATCACGAAGACCCTCTGCTAGACCGGACCGAACCAGACACGTCTAGACTGGGCTGGTTTTAAGGTGGCAACTTTCAAGTCCAATGCGTGCGAATGCCAAATCAACCTATCCAAATGTGATGCAGTATTGTGTGTGTGGTTGGGTTTGGGGGGGGGGGGGGCTCAGGAATGAAGCCATGGTTTGATCTAGTTAATCTTTGTTTTTGGTCTGGGATGACCACTGAGACCACATAGTCTACTATGATTGATATCCATGATGGGCAATAAAGAATTTGTTGGTCCAGTATCCACAACCTCAGGGCCTCAGCTATCCCACAAGGGCTAATAGCGAGGAATGCAACAGACATTGCATCTGTGTAGGTCTGCACCACGAAGTTACGTCCAAACATTGCATTGTTTATGACAGATTGTGCAGCTGCCTGGTTATCCGTGGGGTCAGTTGCCTTGAAACCCTTAGGAATATTGGATGTTGTGTTTAAAATGTGAATTCCAAAGTCTAAAAGGCTAGCCAGTCTTTGTTGTGGTGGGCTGAGCGAGACAACTAAAGTGCTGTTAGGATATTTTTGTTGTTTACAAATTGAAAGACCGATTTGAAGGTGCCTTGATCAAATTGTTTTCGTTTTTTTTGCTTGTCTTGTGAGGCATTTAATGTCGAACTGCAATGTCTACATAATTTTTTCCTGGTTTCTAGAACAGCCTGTAGAGGGCGTTAACAAGCCTTCAGACCTCTGGTTTGTGTTTGAGTATCAAGCTTCTCCTTAGGCTTGGAGGTCAGGGGTCAACAAATTACTCACGTTTTTATAACCTGTCAATCAATTCAACTAATGGTTTAGCCAACTAAACTTTGGTAATTCTCACAGAAATGCGTTAATCTGTACATGACTTGTTTCGGTTTAATCGGTAGGGGTTGACTACAGAATGAGTGAGGTTAACAGGCAAGGCACAGCTTGTTTTGACCATTCTAGGATTGTAAAGATATGAGAATGTATGCTATGGGTTCTTTGTCACACACTTGTAAGTATTTGAAGATTGTCTAAAATCATGTAAATAAATGATGAAATTGACTTTTATTCTCCTGTTTTAGGAATGCTTAGTCACATTTTATACAACAGTACAGTGAACAATGAACAAATGGCATTGAGGGTAAACATTAATGTCTGCTAATCCTCACATCACAGCAATCAATTATTCAGTCCAACAATACGAAGACTGCCTCCCTTAATCCTCAACGGTCCCTTTGAAAATACAGATACAAACGTAATGCAAATACACAGGAGTGGTCTATTACACAGTGCAATTAAACTTCATATTGAAGGATTTGACGTGCGTGCCTTTCCTTGTTCTTTCTAATAGGTGTAGACAAGCCAATCACAGTCCTCATATCAGATAGATATTTCAATTAACAAAAGGTTGAAGGAGAGTGAAATATTGCTGCTGTGTGGCATACAAACTGGCCATCAGTGCATCTCAGTCTAGTGTGGCTTCCAACGCCTCTCATATGACATTAAACAGCCCTGACCAAATCCAGCTGCTCTTTTCCTTCCTACTATCCTTTGTTATCATGAGGGAGAGTAAAAGCAGCATTTGGGGCGCGCAGGGCTGTCCCGCCACCCTTCTCCACGCTATTCAGGCGCTGAGAAATGAACGGTGACGCCAAAGTCCTCCTTGTACAGATCCCAGGTCTTGGCCTTGTGGGGGTTATCCAACTCCTCTCTGGACAGGAACAGCCTGGGGGGGGAGGGGGAGGGGTATTAACCTGACTGAGTGTAGGACTGCTTTGGTTTCTGTATCGTCCCGTGGGATCGAGCCCTGACGACGTACCTGTTGTCCTCCACGAATGACGCGTTGAACCAGAAGTAGAAGGGGCAGTCTTCGTAGCCCTTAGGCAGGCCCTGAGGGGCAAACAACAACAAGACTTAAGAAGCAAGTAAAAAAGGGATGACTGACTTATGTTTGGGAATAATAAACCCCAGTCTCTTTTCATGGCATGGTAGGGATCCTAGGTTGAACTCACGGCGCTGGACTCAAACATGACCTTCACATCTCCGCTGACCACTGGTCCATCCTCAAGGCTGATGACAACTGCATTGCTGCCCACATCAGGGAACACCTGAGGACGGATTTGTCAAGGAACCAAATCAGTCGGCCAATCAAATCACACCATCAGCAATCATGAGTCATTCGGTCCAACAACATGACCATTTTCAGTCATACACTGAGTGTATTAATCAGTCTATCCCATAGCGCAGCTGTGCATGGAGTCTGTTTGTAATGTGGTGGCTGTGATTGTTGTGATTGACCCACCTTGCAGTTCTCCTGTTTGGCACAAACACACTGAAACACCAACTCCTTCCTCACTATGATCTTCACCTTCAAATCGCTCCCATTCCCCTTGCCAACACCTGCACAGATCACACAGTGAATACACACAAACACATGTTGATATGGTCACTGTGCTGCCAGGCTGGCAATGTGGAGAAGGTGTGAAGGCGTCTACCAGCGATGGAGTGAATACGAATGCTCTTGATCTTCAGGCTCTGAGGAGGAGGCAGCTGTCTGTCAAACTTGGTCTTCATGACCTCATAGTAACCCACGTACCTGCTCTGGAGATGGAGACAAGCCCAAAACACATGGCTCTATCTTCCATGTTTCTCTCATGTGTAGACGTGTTCAGTACGTGTGCCGCTGTTCAGATTGTCACTTGCTTTCATACTTTTTATTCTATGAATTTAAAACACCACTTTTTTTCCATTTCGACGCATGCACAAACACTAAGGCGAATGAAACACACCTAAAGGCTATAGGGTGGGTGGGTGTCTGTAAGTGGGTACCTGAGAGGGAGTCTCCACTCCCTGGAACTTGGAGCTGTGACTCTTGTCTGTCCTCCTCTCCCCAAAGTAGTCTAGACTGTCCTGGATCACACGTTTCGACACATTACACAAGTCTCCAATTTGGAATAAACACAGGTGCATTTTAATTATTTGATGTGGTAGAGAATCTAAACCTTTAATTAAAAACAATTTGAAATCTTCATTGAATACTATAAGTCCTAACCTATATAAGCGCCTACATGTGATACTATGCTTGAAAAAATAAAGAATTGTGTATTTAATAACCCCTTAATCCACCAATTTAGAAAAAGTGAAGATAACAATAACAAGACAACATAACAGACTTCCAAAACGCAAGGGTTTATTTTTACCACTAGGGGTGCCATCATTTGGTGCCGGTCCTACCTGTGCACTATCAAACTGGTCACTGTCAATCAGCCAAGTACACACCAAGGTACCTGTCCTCCCTGTGAAGCAGACTTGTCTCAATACACAAAAAATGAACGAACTGCGTTCTACAGATATCAATAGAGGCTATTCCCAGCTGTTACAATGTTTGACCAGTAGGGGGAAAGTCAAGATTTCTAGTTGTCTGGCTGGTTGTCACACTGACTGAAGACAAACCTTTGCCTCCTTTGCAGTGAATGGCAATTATGTTTTTATCATCTGCAGCCATCCACTCCCTTACATTGGCTGTGTATTTCAGCATGTCCCTGTAAGACACACAAACAGTATGTAGGCACACAGACAACATATTCAGGGGGGAACGCATCACAAATGCCATGAACAGAAATTGTTATGAGTCACCTGGAGTCTACCTATATAGACCACTGCTGGTACTTACTCCAACGAGGGGACGTTATGGTCTTCGATGAACACTCTCTCCACCCGGTAGTGGAAGAACTTGGGGTCGTAGCCCTTCTCGCCTGCAGAGAGACAGGCACGCAGAGAGGATAAACAGATGGAACAGACAGGAATGTTCCAAGGGTCTGGCACAGGACAGCACCTCAAGGACAAGCAGCAGGGTGGCGAAAGAACTTGGCTAAACATGAACATGAACATGGCTAAATGAACAGTCTCAATCTTAGCTGCTTAGGACCTAGTACGGACCCAAGTCCTGAGACAATAAAGTAGACTAAAGTAGTGCGCACTTACTGCACAGGTTATAGACTTTGTAGTGATCTTTATGTTTGGTATCCAAGAATCTGGCAACTTCCTGGCAGGAGAGAATAAAACCACTGGCTTAGTATGGTGTGTGTGTGTGTGTGTGTGTGTGTCTGCCTCCATGTTTGTGTCTGTTTGTCTGAGTGCATTTTTACCCCAATGGGATTCCTGTAGAAAGACTGCTTTCCAGAAGAGGGGAAGCTCATAGCAATAATGCGATCTACAGAGAACAAGAAGGATATTCAATCTCTACATGTTCCTTCATGTAAATCTAGTCATTTCGCTATCAAGTACAACTTCAACCTTTTACCCAGCAAACTCTTGACTGCAAGTGTCATCTCACCTGTGACATAGGTAAGATCGAGATCGAAGCCATCCTTCTGGTAGCGTCTTTTGTTCTCCGAAACCTGCCCAAAGGTCGGAGGTCAGATATAAGGAACTCATGTGTGCCATGTGGTTCTACAAAGAACAGCACAGCCTTACTCCAGTAAGGCTCAGTTTGTCCAGTGCAGGCCACCGTAGGTGTGAAGGAGCTCACCATCCTCCTGGTGACCTTCTCCAGCTCCTTCTTCTGAGATGCCAGTCGGAAGAGCCTCACCAGGATCACGATCCTCAGAGCACGCAGGAATGTCACAACCCTGAGCGCGCGCGCGCACACACACACACACACACACACACACACACACACACACACACACACACACACACGTGAGAAGGCACACCAGTGAACAGACCCTAAAGCAGAGGAGTCAAATCCTACCCACAGGGGCCACTATCCTGAAGGGTTTAGATGTTTCCCTGCTCTTGCACACCTGATTCTAATAAATAGTCATTATCAGGCTTCCACAGAGCTTGATGGCAACCCATTCTTTAGAATCCTGTGTGCTAGAGCATGGAAACATCAAAAACCTTCAGGATGGTGGCCCCTGTGGACTAGGATTTGACATCCCTTGCCTACAGGAATTCAAGGCACAGTATGAGTCAGGGTTGTTCAGGTACCGAGGTATGAGGCTGGCTCCAGTCAGCTCGGTAAAGGTGTAGATCATGGTGACCACCAGTGTGATCAAGACAATACAGGCGTCTATGATGTTGAACGTTGAGCTGAAGTACACTTTGAACCTGTAACAGATTGGTGTGTTAGCTTACGCTTCTTTTCATTTGTTCAAAATGCGTTGTCCTTCAAAGATGAGAAAGTACATGACTGTGGTTGAAGTGTCAACTTGACTGGCGCCGGGCACAATGGTATTTGATTCCTTGACCTCGTTCATGAGTCATCAAGTTTCCTTGCAGAGCAGCAAAAGTATACCGGGTCTATTTCCTGTCTCACTTCCTGTTTTCCTGTTCATCTCTACTGCTCTATCCAGGAGAGCAGCACGCACGCACGCACATACTCACACTCACCCCTCAACGTATATGCGCAGCAGAACATCAAAGAGGAAGAAGAAGGAGATGGCGAGGGACACAGCCTCCAGAGCATCTCCCACATGCGGGCTCTTATCCAGGGAGAAGTCCACGATCACCAGCACAATGTCCACCACGATCAGCACAACCCCGAACATACTGAGGAGGGGTAGAAAGAAGCAGAGACATATCCAGAGAGAAAGAGAGAGACACACCTCGAGAGAGAGAGACACATCCAGAGAGACACATTGAGAGCGAGAGACACATCCAGAGAGAGAGAGACACATCCAGAGAGACGCATCGAGAGCGAGACACATCGAGAGCGAGAGAGAGAGAGAGAGAGAGAGAGAGAGAGAGAGAGAGAGAAAGCAAATTGTCACAGTAGTTTACCTTCTTGGCATCCCCAATGATCGCCACCCTCCTCCGTCCCCACATCATGCTCACCCACACTCACCGAAATCCAAACGACATGACAAATGGGGCGATCTTTCTCCGGATTAGACTGTAGGGTAGGGGGGCACAGGAATACAGGTCAACGGGCCTGTGTTTGTTTTGAGGGGAGATGGGGGGCTGGGTGCAAGTCTTCCCAACGGTCATGTCAGATACTCACTGGTACATGGTGTCAGGATCATTCGTCAGATCCTTCCCATCGTCGATCTCCACCTTAGCCTCGTCCATCTTATCGATCTTGTCGATTCTGGAGGAAGGGATATGGTGATGCAGAGATGGGGGAAGTCAGAGGGGAGGGGGGGGGAGTCCAACATTTGATTAACTTCTACAGCAACTGCGCTGCCGTGGTGTGATGTTTATGTTTGCGTTTGAGCAGGTTTAGAAGAATCGCATCGGTCATCAACATCTCGGACTCGCAGAATGTATACAACTCATATAAAAAAGGTTGTGGTCAAAGGTTGACAGGTGTGGGTGTGGGAATGTGTGAGCTAGAGTGTTAGATTTCATCCTCAGATGAATGTTTACGTGATGCGCTCACCCATTAACTTCTTTGGAGTCTGACCCTGGACTGAAATGAACAGATGACATGCTTTTTTTTTGAAGCAGTAGCTCTTTTTTTACTGTTTCCTTTTTGTATTCTCTCTTCTTAACACCTTTGTTAGTCTCTCCTTTTCCTGAAGATAAAATGAATCCATAGCACACGCTGGTCAAATTTTCTTTTAGTTTTCTTGGAGGAATTCATTGTTGGAGATTAGAATTTAGGAGCAAGGAAAGGTCACTGGAGCAGGACATCTGAGGACTCTGTGTGTGCGCGCGAATGAAATGTTACCACATTTTATCAGTATCCCTAAAACGTATCCTTTGTACGTCATTCTTTTTTGTTGTGAGTAGAACAGTTTTAAATATTAAAAAGTCGATATCGCAAAGCCGTCAACATTGTAATGATGATAATATGTCAAATATGTCGAATTTTAACCAATTTAAACCCAATTGATTCCTCAAAACAATACAAACCAAACCCACCGTTTTCAGATCATGCAGACAGGAGCACTTTCAGAGATTGTCTCCTTTGCCTCGAGTTGGTTTGTTTGTCCACCTAGCATCCAAATTTTTAAATCCGCATGTAGTAGCACTTCATCACATTTTTATCCGCCTGGGCTGGGTTGGGGAGAATACATTCGGGAAAATGTACCAGTTTTGTCTTGTGACTTTGTACTAAAGGCAGAGTAGACGGTTCAAAGGTTGACGGAACGGAGGTAGTTTTTCTCTTCCATCCACAAGTACATTTCAGCTCTGCAAACGTAGCGGTTTTGAACTTCCTGAAGAAAAAATAAAAGCTCTGCCTTTTCCTCTTCCATCGGCTTTCCTCAGCTCGCCTGGTGTCACACTCTCTCATCCAGAGTCATTTTAACAAGCCCGCAACAAGGCGCTCATTGTTCATCTCCGGCGAATGTAGTTCAGCCATAAATAACAACATGCAAAAAAATAACACTTTTGTTACTTCCGCACTCTTTCACAGCAACTGTGAAAACATCTGGAGTCAATGAAGATTCCTGAAGTATCTCAAAAACCTAGAACCGCCCAATTCTGATAAGGTCTTCCCAAGACAACTGGAAACAGTACACTACAGTGTAACAGTACATTACAGACATTACGATTTATTTTATTATAAAAAAACATGTATTGTACTGTGTTTGAACATAAACGGAAAACATTCTTTCGCGGGAGTGTCTCAATGTTACTAAATCAGGAATTAAGTGCGTTTATGCCTGTAAAGGAGTCAGCCGGCCTGCCTGCAAATCTGGAGACAGACACCTTCTGAAAGCGTAGGCCTAATTTGTTTCAAGACAGAAGCTAAGCTGACCGACGTTCCGTTCTTAGGGCTACCTTAACCTATCCCAATCTAACGCGAACCATGCATGACCGAGCCTATAAATGTGAAAAACACCACCAGAGGACATACCGCACCTTGACAGACCGACCAAATCAGTACAGGATCTTGTGAAATAAAGGTAGGGATAAGAGATCTGTTTTGGACATATTTGTTTGCTGAAATAATATTGCTTTAATTGTTTTTTTTAAATTGGGGGAAATTAGATTTCCCTATTATTGATTTTCAGATGTTCCAACAGACACCTATCTGACAGCTATGTCGTGTCTACTGCTGGTGCTGTTTTGCCAAGTCATGGCCTCTGCAGATTTCTTCGTAGGTATCTAAGGGTGCTGCTCCATTTAAATCATTCCATGTAACCATAAAACAATAAAAGTTATTGATGATTCTAAATTCTTCCACCATTTTAATGTTCTCCCATCCCCCTTTCTTTCCTCCCTCCCTTACTTCCTCCCTTCCTCTTCCTGTCTTCCTTTCCACCATATTTCCACCATACTAAGTTCAGTAAACTATGGTTTCTCTGCAGGCACAGGGTTCCTGTGAGCTGGAGCTGGAGGACTTGAGGCGAAGCATTCGGATGTTGGAGAACAAGCTGCTGATCGGTGCCTGGAAAATCGACCACATGCATAGACACAAGCCTGTCAGCCTTCCACAACCCAACATGCATCAGTCTGACCCAGCTCCTGACTCAAACCTTAAAACAAACCCACAGAGCAACACGACCGGCGAGTTCAATAGAGCAGCACAAAGCCCACATCTCACAGCAGGGAGCCTCATCGTCTATGACAAAGGTGAGAAGGAGAAATTCCGCAAAATGTGCTTGTTGTCCTTTATAGTGTCTTCGTCACCAGTGCCTTTGTCTTTTATTGTTCACTAATATTGCATTGGTGGAAAGGACCCACAACTTAAAATCCTGATATTCACATCTGCAACATGTCCTTCATCTTGACCCCCTCTAAAACATGATCAGTAACACAATATTAAATCGCTGAAAAGGATTTCTAACAAATAATCCAAATGTTAATCCCAGACCTTGCCGCCTGTTGTCCTCAGACTGCTCTGAGCTGTATGACAGACTTAGGCCTGTCAGCGGCTTCTACCGGATACGACCCCGAGCTACCCTGGAGCCGTTCCTGGCCTACTGCGACATGGAGGATGGGGGCGGCTGGACGGTCATTCAGCGGCGACGCCACGGCAGGATCAACTTCAACCGGTACACGACGGACACAGACGTCCCAAACTTTACTGGCACAGACACAGTTTTTTCTGCAAGGGATCAATAGGAGATTTGGAAGGTGCTGATTCCTTTCTGTGGCCTGACGCGATTTTTCCAGGGACTGGGTTGACTACAAGGATGGTTTTGGAGAGTTCAAGCTGTGGAACGACGAGTTCTGGCTGGGGAACGAGCTCATCCACTTGCTGCTGGAGGAAGGTAAGAGCCCATTAACTTAGTTCGGATGTCTCGTCCCGTCACACTTGGCTGTCTGTACGTGTGTCCATGGCTGTCTCTGTCTGCAGGTGAGAACCTGATGAAGATAGACTTAACAGACTGGACAGGGGAGGAGAGCCATGCCCTGTACGACAACTTCAGGGTGGCCGATGAAAAGGTCAGCCACACACCGAAGTTAACACCGGCTTTACACCTTGCCAGGACTGAGTTTCAAGTCCTTCTTCTCGCTCGCTCTCTCTCTCTCTCTCTCTCTCTCTCTCTCCTACAGGATAAGTACCGCCTATCCTTTGGTCAGTACAGTGGGCGTGCGGGTGACGCCCTAAGCGGGGGCTCAAACATGGTGGAGCAGTGGTCCGCCTCCCATAGCGGAATGTACTTCAGCACCAGGGATCAGGTAAGTTTAGCAACCAGCGACCGCTTAACACACCCAAACATTCCCATCCCTCAGAATACATACACCTATCATCGCCAGCTATTTTGAACAATGGCCCCTTGCCTCCTAGGCCCTTGAGGTAACGACGAAGAGAGATATTCTTCTGCTTTCTGTTGACAGGACAATGACCGCTTCTGGCAAGGCAACTGTGCCAAAGAGAATGAGGGCGGCTGGTGGTATAACAGGTCTGGCCACACAAACAACTGGACTGGACATATGTTTTGTGTCAACAGCGCGCGTCCTTGTCAGCTCCAATTACGACAGCTCGTACATCATCCTGTATCTGTAGCTGCATCAGGTGTTAAACTCCAGTCCTTGTTAGCCTTGTTTCCTTTCTGTTGTTTTTGTCTGTCTTTCTTGCTGTCTCCTTCTTTACCTTTCTTTTTCTCCCTCCCTCCCTCCCTCCTTTCTGTCTTTCTCCTTCTCTTTCCCTCTAGGTGTCATGCTGCCAACCTGAATGGGAAGTTTTACCGGGAAGGGAAGTACAAAGGCAAGTTTGACAACGGTGTTGTGTGGGGAACCTGGAAGGGGCTCTGGTACTCCCTCAGACACACCGCCATGAAGGTGAGGCCCCGGCTCTTCATGGACAGCAGCCTGGGCAGCGGAGCAGGGCCGGATGGATAACTCCAACAGGAAAGTCGGAGGCTTCACCCTCTTTAGGCCCCAGTAGATTCAAAGGGGATGTTTCAGCAAGACAAATAGTAGGTGTAATAGAGTATGTGAGGAAAAACGTAGAGCCAATGAATTGATATAGTACTCATTAATTAATTCATTTGTATCTTTGTAGCTTCAATTGACATTGTTTTACACAGTATTCATATATCCCATAACGTGTTGTTCGAAAAGCAACAGATAAGTTGGCATGCAAAAATATTAAATGTGCATTACAAACACAAAGGTCTCCCTGATGTTTTCCAAATTGCAACTAGAACAGCATGCCTCATAAGAATACTGAAACAAACATGTTACATCAGGTAGATTGTTTTTTTGTATATATAAAATACTCTGAGAAGCACACGCTTCATGGCGGCGCTAGTTTTTTACCCTTCACAAAACCTTCTGCCCCCACTCCCCCCTCAAACAAATACCAAGACTGTGTCTCAACCTAACTGGACACTTGCGCCACAACATCGACGTCAGACAACTGTGCAATGTCGGGCATTCCCCTTGACAGAGAGTGAGGACAGGGTGGACAGAGGCCGGGTGGGTAGAGGCTGGGTGGGTAGAGGCCAGGTGTGTGCCAGTTTCCCTGGCCTTCAAAGAGACTGTCCTGTTCAAAGTTGGTGAGTGTGCCTAAATGTGCTTGGCATGAATCTTTATTTCAATCAACTAAATGTCACTGAGTCTTGAGAGCATACTACCTCAACCTTATTAAGTGGAGTTTGAGATGATAAGGAAGAGGCATTTTCTTTTGAGATGAGCAATAGTTGTCTTTGGAAGTCACATTCACGTGGTCCCTGGAAACAAGACTCTTACAAAACAACAAGACATGTATATTTTACAGTGTTAAGACATTGACATTGGTTCCCTTGAAACATTGTACAAATTGAGACATTTGCTTCTCATTGTCCTTCTTATCTGCTACTAGGTCCGTGATACTAGATTCATGTTGTCGCCGAACACACTGACAGCCACTGAGGAGAGGAGACTGCGGAATGACGACACTATAGAAGTACAGACTCTGCACTCTTGATATGTAAAAAATACTCAATATAAAAAGCATACAGAAACAATCACTTGACAAAGTGTGATATTGTCCCTCCCTCCCCCTCAGGGGTGTCCAGACGAGTAGTCTTCCTCCCCCAGGTAGGCCAGGTCCAGGTCCAGCATCCTCTGCTCCTCCTCGCTCAGCCCGTAGGGAGAGCCACTGCTGCTGTAGTCCCCCGACAGGGGCAGCGAGCGGCAGCGGCTCTTCCTCTGCTCAGAGGCCGACACGCTAAAGGTGGAGCTGCGCTGGCGGCCCCGGGGACCGGAGGTCTGCGAGCCGGCCTGGGCCTCCTTCAGCTTGCGGGCCAGGATGTTCCTCTGAATGGGCGACGGGCCGCGGCGGCTCCAGTTCTGCTCCGCCCGCTCCACTCCTGAGTGGGCTCCGTCCCCACGTGTCCCCGGCCCGCCTATCCCAGAGGTTCCCCCTCCTCCTCCTCTTCCTCTTCCACCCCCCCTCAGCCAGCCCATCCCTCCTCTGAGCTCTGCTTTGTCGGCCAGCTCAGTCATGGAAGAGGCTGCTGAAGTGTTGGTCCCTGTATGCTTGGTGTCGCCAGTGAGAGCGGGACCGGACGTCTCCAACCATGGTCGTCTCCGGTTGTCCCCAGGGGCTCGGGCTGGGCTCCTCACCCAGTTGGTGGGCCCCTGCTCTGGGATGGGGTAGGAGTGGTAGGGAGGGTAGGCCTGGTTCTCCCAGGCTCCCCTGGTCTTGCAACTGCCCTCGGGCAAGGTTCTAGGAGTCACCTGGAGCAGAGAAGACAAAAAATCCCATTGATTTATGAAACTTTTCATTTGAACTGATGCTGCCCCCGTAGGTGATAAACACCCAGTGTAGAGACACTATACTGGGTGGTGGTACTGATTGGTAGATTGCCAACCTGAGTCATGCTCCTTTCTCTGTACGGCCGAGATGAGGCCAAGAGAGGGGGCGGGGGCTTGGTGTCGTGAAAACTTAGGGTCCGCCGGAAGTTGGGGTTCCTCTGAAAGGGGCCTGCTCCCACTCCCCCCCCTCCTCGCAGCCCCCCCAAGCCACTCCTCTCAACCATCTCCACCCAGTCGGCCGTTCGGTCGCGCCTCTTCGTGCTTCCCCCGCCGCTGGCGTACCCCGCCATGTGGGGCCCCAGGACAAGCTCCACCCTGGGGCTCAGCCTGTCCGGCAAGGTGTGGGAGCTCCGTGGTGGGGCCCGTGCCTCAGGAAAGGGGGCTGTGATGTGGAAGCTGCTGAGATTTGCCTCCAGAGCCACAGGGCTGGGGGTGTGCCCAGGGGAGGTGAGCCCTGCTGGGGTTGGGGTGGAGGCAGTGGTGGGTGTGGCGGTGGTCTCCAGTAGTGTGTCGTGGACAGGACTCTGGGAAACGTGGTAGACCTGAGTAGCCTCCTTCAGACCTTTTTTCTTCATCTCTTTCAGCTGCTGCTGGGCCAGTCGGTAGCTGGGGAGGTAAGAAGTGAAGACTCCTCGATAAGATTTTCGTGATCCAACATTCAGAGTAACAGATAACTAAACGTGCTTTAAAAAATATGTATATGAATTACACATACACATTCATTTTACATAAATGACTGTAGCATTTCTCATACTAACAGTTATATTTTACAGTCAACAGGTAGTGGAAGTGACATACCCAAATATAGGTGGCATCACCTTCTGCCCTGAAGGAGACAGCCTGTCAGGGTCCTGTGCCACAGGAAGAACCAGGGGCTGTGGCAGAGCCGGACAGCCCAGCGGCGGACTCCCCGCCTGGGCAGGCCCCAAACCCAGCGCCCCCTGGCCCTGGCTCTCCGACAAGCTGGGTCTCTGGAGGCTATGCCCACAGATGGAGGCCTCATCAGAGAGTTTGCGGCCCCCGGGGGAATGCTTGGAGGTGCGGCGGACGGAGCTGCATGGTGGGGCCCTGCAGAGCTTCCTCCACACGGTCACCAGCACGGTGGCCAGGATGACGAACAGGCACAGGGAAATGCCGGCCATCACCACCAGGTTCGCCCCCAGGACACTCCCTGCTGGCACAGGGGGGGTGGAGGGCGTGGGAGGGGCCAGCACTGTGAGAAGGGGGAAAAAGAAGAATACTTGAAAAAGAAGGATGGAGGGAAAGAGGGCGTGGTCAACGTTTGAGACACATGTAAATCGAACAGAATCTGAGATTTTAGAACAGGGAATACATGTAGTCTTTTTGACAGATAACACCTTTATACTTTGTGCATTACATATTGTATTTGTTCAAATACCTTATGTTCATAGAGGATGAGTAACTTTAAGGCTTTTGGTGTTTAGGTAGCAGTCACAGCAACCACCAAAGAACTGTGTAATGTGAGCGAGCGAGCTTGAAAAAAAAGCATTGAAAATGTAGAAAATTAGTGTATATGTGTGTGTGAGAGAGAGACCTGACCTGCACAGTCCTCCAGAGAGCAGAGCGACTGCTCTGTCATCATGCCCGTGCACTGTAGCCCACTGCCCCCGGACGGCAGCAGACATGCCCGCACCCGCTCCCTCACGCCTTCTCCGCAGCTCACGCTGCACAGGCTCCACGCCTGCCAGGGGCCCCATGTCTCTGCAGAGAGAAGGAGGGAGGGAGACATGGAGGGGGGGGGGGGTAGAGACAGACAAAATGAGAGGGAGAGATATATAGGAAGAGAGAAAGAGAGAGAGGGAGAGATTGACAGACAGAGACAGACAAAATGAGAGGAAGGGAGAGAGATAGGGAGAAAGAAAGAGGGGGAGGGAGAGAGAGAAGGATGGAATAGCATGCCACTTTATTCATATAAATTATGATAATTATACATTATATGATCGTTGGGATGATTGTAATTGTCTGTTTTATGATTGACAATGATTAGGTTGTCTGATTTATGTTAGTAATACCATATGTCATTCCTTCACTGGACTGGTTTGGCGACATTATTTAACGAAAAAGCATAGTGAACAGAAGTGACTTAAATTGAGAGAGAGAGAGAGAGAGAGAGAGGAGGCAGAGGTGGAAGGCAGAGCAGGGTAGGAAAGAGAAAAGAGAGAGCCGAGCGGAGAGGAGATGAGAGCAGAGGAGAGAGGAGAGAAGCCAACAGTGGCAGAGTTGGCCTGAATGGGGGTGGGTGGGGGGCGGGGGGGTGGTAAGGGGGGCAGCGGCCAGGCTCTCACCTGCCCTCCTGTGGACCACCAGACAGGTCTGTGCCGGGCTGGGCGAGCGGCTGAAATTCAGCACAAAGCGAAAGCAGTACTTGTGTCGGCCCGGCTCGAAGACCGAGCAGTTGAACTCCGTCTCGTTCTCCCCCTGAGTCAGCCAGTTAAATGCCAGCAGCGGGGAGGAGGGGTCATCCGGGACATCCGTCCCTGCCCCCGGGGAGGCCCCCCTCCCACCTGGTGGTCCGTCCCGGTAAAGGAGCACCTTCCCGTTGATGTGGGCGCACGGCGGTGTGATCAGACGCACAGAAACGCTCCCCTCGCAGCTGGTCCGGTACGCTTGGGGGTTGCTCACCAGCAGCTTGTAGGAGAAGATCCGCGAGAGGTAGAGAGGCCCTGAGGTCTTAACGTCCTGGGGGGTGTGGGTCGAGCGCAGGGCCACTGTGACAAAGTCCCTCTCGGTGAAAGGGAAGGCGCAGGCTAGCTCGACGGTCTGGGAATGCAAGGCTTTAATCGGGAGGCGCGTGCGGACGCGGACCTTGTCGATGCTGTTGCGGCCGATCTGGTTGAACTCCAGGTAGCTCACTTCCAGGTAGAGGGCTGAGCCGAATCCACTGGAACAAGACTGGAAGTGCTCATTGGTGGAGATGCCTACCTGGGGATGGGCAAGAAGAACAAGGGAGAAAAGTCATTGGTCTGAATAGAAATGTCCAAAGCAACAATACAATCGAATGCAATTGGATATTCTTGACCGCCCTGTCACTGACCTGAAAGGAACCTGATTGGTTACTGGCCCTCTCAACAGCAATGTGGATGGTGGGCCATTCCACCGTCAGTTCTGGACTCCACCACAAGGTGGCCACATCTGCACTGCCCACGTCACTCCCATTAATATTATGGACTGTAGCATATCTGGTCTGCTCCAGACGGAATCGGAATGTTCCGGCATACAGGAAGCAGGAACAGTTGAACTCCACTCTGCCCTCTGATTGGTTGGAGGGGAGGGTCCTGGTCAGGACGGTGGTGTTGGTTTCCGTGTCAACCAGAGACAGGGTGGTGTTGCGCTCGACCGTGTCGTTCCGTTCTGTGCTGTAGTCGATGAATACGCTGGCATTACTGAGAGCTACGTGGAGGGAGGGCCAAAGGTGTAGTCCAGCCATTGCTATGGAGAGCAGAGCAGAGAAGGAGGAGAAGATAGGAGAGCAGGGGAGAGGAGAGAAGGCAAAAGAAGAAAAGAAGAGAGCAGAGAAGAGCAGAGATAACACAGCCAGATGAATGACATTGGCCTGAGCTGTTTTGGACTGGGAGCTGCAGGGGCCTTGTGATGTGGGTGCTTCATGCCGCTGTGTGCAGCTCACATCCTGCCCAGGAACCACCCTTCAGAGGGCAGGGGTACCGTCTCCCTCCCCCTTCCCCTCACTCCCTCCCTCCTTCCCTCTCCCATCTCCTATCTCCCTCCTCCTGGTAAGTTGTCCTCCCCTTTAGGTCTGAAAGAGCCTAAATTGACCTTCATAGCAATTCCATATGGGGTGGGGCTCTTCACAGCAAAATACTTGGAGCTTGGAAATCAAAGCAGCTAAGCAGTGTGTGTGTGTGTATGTGTGTGTCTTCCAGCACAGCAAGTACACTCCTGATTCAACCTGTACTTCGGGTGAAGAACTGGTTATGCGCATCGAAGATCTTGAAGCCAGTGCGTGCTTGCCGGGGGTCTGAACCCAAAAACGTGCCCCCCCACCCCCACCCAGCATACCTGCTGTCAAACCGCCCTCGCGATGTGCTGA
Source organism: Plecoglossus altivelis (assembly GCA_036571765.1). Taxonomy (NCBI): domain Eukaryota; kingdom Metazoa; phylum Chordata; class Actinopteri; order Osmeriformes; family Plecoglossidae; genus Plecoglossus; species Plecoglossus altivelis. Next base: position 1,185,556 of record BROE01000019.1, read on the forward strand.
CTCATACATCTCCGCCCCGCCAACCCCCACTCCCTCCCCTCCCCCCACCCCGACCTCCCCCCACTCACCGTATCCCAGGAGCGCCAGCAGGAACGGCAGTGGCACAGCAGTGGAGCCCCGTGGCATTCCGGTGCCCGGCAGCCGTGGATTGTGCTACTCCGCATGACCCTCCTCCTCTGCCATCCCGGCACTCTGGAAACCAACAACATACCGATTAGCAGGGAAACTAACAAACCCGCCTGAGACGACTAACGACAGCGTTTTCAAAAAAACGACTGACCCATCCCGTCAGAGGCTGTTGACAACTGACCTCTGAGACTAAAGAAATATTGATGAACATAATTGGCAGTCTGGCACTGCAGCATTGAATCACCTTGCTATAACTTCATAACAATTTTTTTTATTTGAATAAACATGAGTATATTAAAAAAACTAAGAGAATATGCATTGACGCAGAGCTAAAAAGCTTAGAGGATACGGAATGGACTGTCTTCCCATGACAGTATAGCGCATCGGCTAGCCTACCCAGAGTGCACCTCGAGGCAGTCTGCCGGCAAACACAAGCGGATGACAAGGAGAAGAGCCTGCAGTGCTGAAGCCGAGAAACTCTTGATTTACAGCTCTTCCTTCCTCGCTAACTTACATCTCCTTTGAGGACTAATGATACACACCTCTGGAGGAGGTCCTCTTGTCACATACACACACACACACACACACACACACACACACACACACACACACACACACACACACACACACACACACACACACACACAGTAGACAGATCCCTTGTCACCTTGTGTGAGTGTGTGTTTGCACAGAACAATGGGTCAATCTCTTTCTCCAAAATTGGTTGTCCAGTTTTGGTGTCAGGAAAATGGAGCAAAAATAACTTTTTGCCCCAGTTCCTGTCCTCTACCCTGACCAGCGCTCAAATCCACAGGAGTCCGGAACAGGCCACGCTCACCCAGCATCCTAGAGTCAAGTAACCTACAGAGGATCCCTGATTAAATTACATTTTTGGTGGAAAACTCGAGATCAGTTCCAGGAACTCCAACTGAACTCGTATTTTCTGTTTTCAGTCTTGAATGGTAACGCAGAGTTGAATCCGAGTTAAACTGCAATATTGTACATTATGCCTACTCAAGGTGACCCACTGTGATTGCGGTGAAAGAACGTAAGATTAAAAACTTGTTCAGCAGGTGCAAGGGTTTGGAATCACTCCAACTGTACATTTACCGCAAGCTCAAGTCAATCAAAGTTGACAGGTTTTGACTTTAATCCCACTTCGCTGTGAGTGATAATAACGAAATTCAAATTAACCGTCATATCTCGACAGAATGAGCTAAACGAGTTTGAGACATGCTAAAAAAAACATTTTTGTTCTAGGTTCATGAATGCCTGATATATGCCTTGACTGGTCCTTGACTGGAAGCAAAATAATGTCTGTTGTTTTGTAAAAAAAAAAAAAAAAAAAAAGAAAAAAAAAGAAGACTAGCCAAGACTTCAGTGCAACAGCGCAGTGACTCCAACTTTCCCTCTCCTCCTGTCCAAAGCCACACTTATCACTCGGATTCAGAAGGCGGTTTAACAATTCAAAGCAGCGGCCAAACCGACTCTCTTGCAGCTTTCTGTCCCGTCTCACAATAGGACACACAACAACTTTTCCGAGAAAAATTGGAAATACATGTACTTCACTTACTACATTCAGAGTCGGATTTGAAATGTGTTGTTTTATATAGCCTACGTATTTCTGTATCGTAGGCTAGACCAGCAAAAACTATATTTTCCTCCTCAAAATGTAACTATTGTATTACCAAATGTTGTTGTCTATGTATGTTATATACTATCGTGACAGGGGACAGGATGCGTGACTTCAACCTAGACTGATCATTGAAAGTAATGAAATTCAAGTTACTTACATTCCTTGTGAGCTCAGCAAATCATCATTAAACACGCATTTCTAGAAGGTCCCATCCGAAAAACACAAACTTGATCGTTGGCATAGGATCAGATCAAATGTGATGACAGCTTCGATCCTCTTCAGTCACAGGAAAGTTTGAGATATACGTCTATAAGCGGTCTGCATCCGTGGGAGAGTCTGTTGCGAAGGCGATCCGCGCTCCAGCGCTGCAACACCGTGAACGCGCATTCCCAGAATATGACCCTTCCAATTACACGGCGCTTCAGTTAAATATGAGACAGCATGCAGCCTTACGTGCGTTCAATAGTGTTTAAATTAATAAAACCATTTAAAATAATACAAGGCAATATATAAAATGGTTGTTTTGCGATTTATAGTGGGCAATGAAGAGCAAATTTAAAGGGACATTTTCACGCAGAGCAACCCATCAGAATTTGACTAATTCATCCGGATTGTACAGAAAGAGCAAACAATTTGAAAATGTTCACATATATAAAATATAAATTTTAAAGGAAAATACATACAAAATTTACGAAAAGGAATAATAATAATAATAAAAAGGCGGGCTGTACAACGGCCGCAACCATGCTGCTCAAACGGGAAGGTTTAGAAGCTAATTGCTTTACTCCATAGTTCTCCCTGTGTCAGCCGCGCCAACTAGAGGGTCACATCACTTGAAGATGAATCACAAGGGAGGTTTATCTGCCGCAGGTGATCCAACAGGCCTGTACAGCCTTCACACAGGGTTAACTGCTATAGCACAGGTGCTGGCAGGTACGTAATAGAGACGAAAGCACCCAGGTAGACAAGCAGGGAAGTAGACAGACAAGTAGGCACGCAAGACATAATGCACCGTTCAATTAGGAGTTCGGGTAAAACCATGAGCACAGTGCCATATGTCTTGATGAAGGTTGTAAAAATCTTTCAGTTTCCATTATATGACCGGACAAAGACACTAGAGTCTAACCGAATAGCAAATGTGTTAGTAACAAAACTACCATTTGGTGAAGAAAACAGGTTTATTTCAAGTCCAAATGATATAGGTCTAGTCATATACAGTCCAAACGTCGTAGGTCATTTGGACTTAATATACCTGTTCTATACCATACTTGTTTTCTTCGTTAACTGATCAAGTTTTGTTACTAACACAGTGAAGGCTGAGGAGGACACAATAGTAGAAACCCCAAAAACAGAGGATGACGGGCAGGTCGGTCTGGACGTCCTAATCCATCCGTGCTGTAACTGGTTTAAGGTTATGGGGCAGGGAGGGGGACTAAGGAGGAATCCAACCAGGATCTTAGGCGTCTGCGCCGGCATGCCTTTCAGAGTAAAAGGATGATAGCGGGTGTCCTTGTGCGTGTAGTTGTGTGCCTCTCGTATCCATGCACTCATCGTATGTCGTTCTGAGAACCGGCTAAATTGTATGCTACTAATTGTCTCATCATAACTGGACCAGTTAATAGCAGGGCATCAATGGACTCCAGTTAGGAGTCATACAATATAGGCCCGACTTTCTAATACGCATTTCTCAGGTCATTTCTTGCTGCTTTTCTCCTCTACCAATTGAAACCATTATGTATCAATGAACGGGCCACATGGCTGGATAATCTAATCGGAGCATGAGCTGTGCGGTCCCTCGTGCTTCGACCAGAGGAAGCGAGCGGCTAACAGGAAGCCGCTCCGGAGTAATGGGCTAAAACCCAGTTTAGCGCTCAGCCTCAGACAATGAGAACAAAGAGCGTGCTAGCGGGGGCTAATCTACGTTTCTACTAACAAAGTTTCAACTAATCTCAGACCCATTGAGGGACTTTTCAAGATTAAACGACCCCGAGTTAATACGACCGCTATCCTCGCAAGGCTTTTACTCGGCTAGAAGTTGGATCAACTCGCTTTCACTGTCTTTACGGCGGAGTTAGGCCTGTGGTTTGAGATAGTTTTGGGTGTCATTTGGACGCACTTTATGAGGAAAGATGGTCCGAATGTTTGACAATTGTATGGGTGGTCAGGACCCACAGTCCTGCCTTTTTTTTTAGATGTTTCCCTGCTCCAACTGTTATTAAGCTCTGCAGAAACTGACTACCATTCATTTGAATCAGATGTGCTGGAGCAGGGAAACATCTATAACACACAGGACAGTAGGACCCGAAGACCACGATGGAAGAGCACTGCAAATGAACCAATTTAAAAGGATGAAAGATACTTTTTTTTCTTTTGTTAAGATTGCTCACTGTTGGGTGTAGTGTAATGTAATGTAATCATAATATAATGTCTACACTCCTTTATTTCATTATACAGCGAACAAAACAGATCTTTAACAGCTTGTTAGAGGAGCGGTTGGAAACAACCTTGTACCAATGATGATTTGATTCGCAGCCCCAGACTGTCTAAATCCAAGGGAGCACACCAGAGACAGACCACCTAGAGGACAGCTCTAACACGCGCATATATGCTGTCCTCAGATGGCTACGCAAAGAACAAATAAACACAGTCAGACAGCATCCAAAACTAGATTTAATCTGACTGGGGGAGGGGGGGTCATCTGAGACAGTTTTGAACAGGCTCAGGCTCATAGCAGGCTGTAACATAGACACAAAGAGGAAGGAATAGACCCTCAATAACGTTTCCATTGAGAGGTTCTTCTCAACCTGGCCTGCAAGAACCAACTGCGATCTTATACAGTATATCGAGCTATACTCCTTGCATCATTATATGGTCCCTATCCTCCATTTTTCTCATTCCTCTTACCAGAAGAAAAAACAAACGTACAGTATTAATGATGCCAGCAACCTCACAGCGCTTAAGATATTTGTAAAAGAAAAAGTAATTGCCAGAATTGAATAATAGTTCATTGCTGAGTGAAAGAATCTTTGGGGAACACCCTTGCATAATCTTTTTTTTTTTTTTTTTGGCAGCATAGCCAGGTTATCACTTTCGCTTTGCTGCTATCATACTATCCAAACACAGTACTGTTACAGGATATCCAATGACTTCTAGTTCCTTAGACCTGCACTAGCTCGGTAGCCTTCCTGATACTTCTGGTTCTACAGAGACCCAGCGGGATATGCACCAAGCCTTATTGGCCAGTCACAGAACACACTTTGCTTCAGAAGAGGGGAAAAAAAGGAAGAACATTGATATTAGCGTCAGTCTTCGACGTTGCTGAAAGAGCGACGTGAATCCCACCCGTGGCCAACGTTACTTGGAGCGCTGCTGGGGTCCTGTCTGGAGGGAGGGGGGCGCGACGGGGTCAGAACAGGTTGGGGTAAAACCGCAGGCCCTCTACGGAGTCATCTCTGCACAGGTGGCCCATTTTCTCCGCCAGCAACAACCTGGGGCCGTGAGAGAGAGAGAGGCAAGTGGAAGACAATGAAAAGGAAGGAGCCAGAGCGGAAGAAAGCAAGGACAACTAAGAAAAACGTTGTATGGCTTGTCGTATCGTGCTGAGATCCTGTTGTGTTGCAAAAGGACTGTGCGGGACCAACAGAACAACAGAGTTGATTGTGCAGCACCTGAGATAGGTTGTTGCTATTGTTGCACACTCCTACCAGAAGAATTTTGTATTACCGAGTTTGTTATTGTGGCACTGTGTCTGGTAAATACAAACCTTTCACAGACTCTAACCACTAACACAAGTCAACAGATGGTTCAAAAAAGCTGATGGTTGCTACAACAGTAATCTGGCAACGCAACCTCCTTTTCGAAGCCAAACAGGAGTGGCTACCTCTCTTTGGACAGCAGAACGGAAAGGCCCAGAAGCTTGGCGAACTCCTCCGCTGTCAGCGAGCCCTTATCAGACACCTAGGAGACAGCAAGAGAGTGAGAGAATGACAGCATATCTACACAGTAAACATGAGCCCAGCGGGATGAGCAGTAGTTGTAGGCTAGCGAGCTAAATCCAGGTTTCAGATGGGGATTAGAACCTACGCTGTCGAGCGCTGATGCTATCATCTCCTCTTCACTATGGGACTGGAGCTGAACCACCATTACCCCGCTGTCGAACACACGTAGCCTGCCACGAAGGGAGGGAGGGTTAGAAGAAATAGAAGAAAATTAATTATATTAAAATGCTTATACAGTGTTAAGGACTCAGAGTTGAACTTTTGAAGTGAGAGAGTCACGCACGCACGCACGCACACACACACACACACACACACACACACACAGGGGAGGGTGGTGGTCAGTTTTAGAGGCACTTGGACTTGGTAGGAGGTGGAAACAGGCAGTGTTTTCTTTTGAAACTCTGGGAAGTGACAGGAAGTGACACGGCCACATAGGGCGGACACAACCTCCAAAAACAGGAAGTCAGACAGGAAGAGCCAGGCTGATTCCCTTTTGGCTCACATGCCCATGTGCCCATACACACAAAGACACACACACACACACACACACACACACACATAGAGGAGCCTACCTCAGGGGAAGCTGCAGTGACTCAAACACCTTACATGCGTTCACCAAATCTTCTGGCGATAACAGCTAGGATATAGAAAAACAGAGTGGTGGTTGAGGGGGAGAGAGATGGGAGGAGAGAGATACGTAGAGGGAGAGCAAAACAGGCGGCAGAGGGCAAGAGACAGGGAGTGGAAAGTGAGTGGGAGGGTGGTGAGAGAGCGAGGGAGAGAGATTGGACAAAAACAATAAATTAGTTCAGGAGTATCCTGGCACAGACATGACAGGCAGCCTTCAGAGAAGATGAATCGGCACACTCCAGCAATCTTGTTTGCTCTTTGTTTCTCCTCTTCAGATGAGGGTCAGATACAATTAACCAGCACTTGCTTATTTAAAAAGTGTATTTCTCGTGCACCACTGAAAAAGCCTGCATGTGTCCCCTCACCTCCATCCCCCGTGCTCTGTTAACGAGACAGTACACCTCCGTCATAGCCATCATGCCTCCTTGCTCCTGATAAAAGTGCGAAGGGGGAGAGAGAGATGGAGACGTAGAAAAAAGGGTGAGAGAGACAGAAAGCAAGGGAAGGAGGGACATAGTGATATGAAGAGAGACAAAGTGAGAGAGAGGTCGATCAAGTGCGAGAGACACAGCCGGCTTAATCGAGATCAAATGATCATGGTGTGTGTTACACACACCTCCAGGGGGGTCTGCAGTATGTCTCCCAGCTGTTTGGCCAACTGCATGTGGTAGTGCGTGCCCGAGCCATGGGTTTCCCTGGTAACGGGGTCGGCAATGCCCATGCTCAGCAGGTACGACTTGAAGCGGATCGTCTGTGAGGGAAGAGGACAGCGCAGTGGTGTCCATGACAGTACTATTTTGCATGATCGTTTGGGCCAGGCAAACTAACGCTATTCAGGATCCCTGCCATGTTACTATGCAAAAGAACAAGGGTGCATGCGTGTGCATCCGCAAGAACACAGTTTACTGGCGCGGATTAAATCTGTCATGTTTGGAAAGCACACCGCTTACAAGCGCCACAGGGGGTCCATAAGACATGCACACACACGCACACACAACCAGAAGCTGTTAACCCATACACACCAACTCCAGGCACCTTCATTCAACAACAACGCAAAGTACAGTAAATAGAACTGGAGGAGGAGAAAATGCTTATTGAGGGACCTTGAAGGCGTGCAGTTAGGGGGTATGTACTGTAGCCTAAAGTCCTCCTCAATCCCAGAAAGCCTATTAAGTGCAGGAGTATTATGGTGAGAGCTGGAAGATCACATGGGTGCTTTCAGACCAACAGGTTATCTAATGCCCCTTAGGCAAATCTGATGAGGCAGGCTATGTTACCCTACTCAGATACGTGCATGTCTGGAAAGGCAGAGTTTTAATTCCCACGTGTGTACAGTATGTCTGTGCTGTGTGCCTATACAAACCTCATCCTCAGTAATGTCTCCTTGCTTCTCTTTGATTTTGTTGGCAATGGATCGAGACAGTTCCACCATCTCCTTTGCCTACAGGGAAGGAACACACAACACACACACACACACACACAGAGAAATAGGTAGCAGACCCACTCTGCATCTCTGAACACTGAGTCACAGCCATGCCGCCACTGGAGTGAATGGCACAGTCTGAAAATGTAGGTGCTGCTCAAACAGCACTAGCACACGAATGTTGTGGGTATATATATATCATCGATGAGGCTTGCTGTACCTTCACCATGAGCTTACTGAGATCCTCAAAGGCCTGAAAAAGAGGGATGGAGGCGAGGAGAGAGAGACAGAGAGAGACAGAAAGAAATGAAAGTATAAGTACATGTTGGATAACAGACAAAAACAAACCCTAACCACAGATATCATTTAAAAGGCCACCCCTCCCTCTGCTCCAGGCAACAGTGAAACCACACATATTTCAGGAGCCTCAGTCCTGGGCCGTCCACCGAGCCAGTCAGCCAGCCAGCCACCCAGCCAGCCAGCCAGCCAGCATGGCCGACACTCGCTCGCTCAGCATCTCCGCCAGGAAATATGAACTTCATTCTTGAAAGGCCCGACAGGACAGGATCCTTCCAGCGTGTTCGCAGCAGCACGCAAAACACCCCCACCTCTGTCCAGGGGGCAGAGGTGGGGGCTGGAGCATGCATGTTAAAACCAGGAAGCCAGAGCCAAGGGGGGGAAGGGTGGGTGGGGCACAGGGGGTCATACTGTCCACTGGTAGAGCCCCCCTTCTTACCCCCCCCCCGACACACACACCATTTTTTAATCTATGTCTTTGTGTGTGTTACCTCAGAGATGTTTTTGTCTGTCTCTTTCCTCTTCTCTTCTATCTTCCTCTCAATGCCGACAATTCCCACCGCGCGGGTTCTTCCTGCCTGCAGCCACCAAAGAAGAAGAAGGAGGAGGGAGACAGTCAGTACATGACCGGCACAAATATACAAACCCCAAAATATATAGACTTGAGTATGATTTGTATAAGTATGCATCCCAAACACATGATTTGAAGAGCTGACTTGAAGTCAATATTTCGACCTGTACCACCAAATGTACACGTACCTATTGTAGCTGGCATAAAACATGAAAACTATGCTATGAAAACAACCATTTCTGTGATTGGGTTCATAGATAGACCGTTTCTAGAGGCAATAGTGCCATCATGTGGATGATCATCAAATTGCATTTACATGCCATCACCAAGTCCTGCTGGATGAGTGGGTGGTCTGTGACCTCTGACCTGAGATCCTGTTGCTGTGGGGATGGGCTGTGACACAGGTGTACTCTCCCATCTCTTCTGGGTCATCTCCTCAGTCAGCCTCCTGTAGAACTACAGGAAGAGCCAGACGGAGGGAAAGGAAGTGAGGTGGGCACACATTTCCATTTTAAATCCTATAGGAAACGCTTAGACCACAGCGAGCATCCTACTAATGCATTGGTGTCATATCCTAGTCCTTAAGGGCCACTGTCCTGAAAGTTTTAAATGTTTCCCAAGGGGTAAAACCCATCCAAAATTATCTGGACAGTGGCCCCTAGGGACCAGGATTTGGCACCCCCGATAGCACTCGATCGCTGTGAGCATAGTCACCTCGATCTGTCCATGTTCTTTGAAGGACAGCTTGATGAAGGAGAACTTGCTCTTCTGGTAGGGACCCGGCTCCTTCTTGGGTGAGGCTGCGTGCAGGTGGATGACTATCTTCGCACTGAGGATTTCAAGATGGACACTTAGCAATTCTGTGAAATTAACCTAACTACACTGTGAGAAAACGCGTGTCAGCTGAATTAGCAAGAGCCGTACATCCATGAGGTTAGACAGCCGGAAGGCACGCACCTTTTTCCTATTCCGGCAGCTTGTTCCTCAAAGAAGATGATCTGAGACAGGGGTATGGCTATGCAACACTCCTACGCAGAAAAAACACAACGTTGACATACAAAAACTGTGTGTGACGTCAACAAATAGATCCCATCATCGAAATAATGTCACCTACATGATTTTTGGAGTCTCTCCAGATTAATTGATGAGTTGTGAGAATAGCTACACCCAAGTCCATCTTGGCCTGGGATTAAAAAATAAGTATCAAATTATAGTCGTAGCGGTGAAATACTTATTAAATGCCACACAGACCAGGCAGAAATGATTTATTGACTTAGTCATTACTGCCACTTCCAAAAGCACAGGCTGATACGACAGGTTAGCAGAGCTTTAAACATCTGGCCTGCTTACCTTGTCGTCTCCGTCATATAGTTTGACACCTCTTTGTTGGATCACCAACGTTTCGTTCATTTCCAGGAGGCCATTTGACCACGTGAATCTATCCATTGTACTGTTCAAATGTTTCACTACAATCAGCCCATAAAAGAGAAATAAGTTGTTAGTAGCACAGTAGGAACGACAGTCTTCATGTCTGTTTACTTCCTGACGAGTGTTCAAACATGAGCCTGAACGGGCTATCGTACTGCCTGAACAAATATGGTCATTCATTTCATTTTTATTAAAGGAAAAGTGTACACGTACCAATATGTTTGTGATTGACTCTGAAAATACACTTATGAAGAGTACTACACTATTTTGTATGGAGCAAAAGTTCCACTTTTAACCATGCTTCGCCCGTGGTTGGTTTAACTGGGTCCTAACAAAGGAAGTTTTTAGCCTGCTGTGCTGCTGCGAGCTGTCAATTGTGTTACCAGTAATAGCTAGCCTGCACGAAACTAGCTTGAAAAGGAAGTCACTAGCTTGTGCACTTTAATATGTTGACCTAGCGAGATTATTGTATTTTAATGACTTGACCGCAGTATGAATTGGGAGACAGCGGGTTAAGATTATTGTATATGGCCATATATTAATTCTGGTAAATTGGGTTCGTTATTGTGACACAGTTAGCTCTAGCTGACAGACTAGCTGGACTAGCATTTAGCCAATTTAGCTATACTGGCTATCAAGTTGCAGACCGCATGCTATCAGTTTCTTTGTATTAGCTACAACTATTTTCATTGCGAGGCAACATCGTTGCAAGGTACTTTTGTGGACCCGTCAATGATGCTCTGAGGTCCACTTAACAGTAAATTTGACTGTAAACGGGAATTTTACGAGTTAGCTAGCTGGCTATCAATCTTTCAGCGAGGCTTCTTCCAGTCCTCGAACATGGACAAGAAATCATTTGACATCGTCTTGGACGAAATCAGAAAGGTGAGTTAACAGATCAATGTGCTAAATGATAACATGTCCTTGTGTTGATAAACGCTTCGAATAACGTTTGATTTTTTTTTCTTTTTTTTCTAGTGTGTCCTGACGGACCAGCGGATAAAGGCGATAGAGCAGGTGCACGGGTATTTCTCCAGCGAGCAGGTAGTTAAACGTCGTTTACGGTCCCTTATCCCAACTCGCTAATTACGTTTGTATATGAACAGCTATCAATGCGACAGTATTACGTTTTTTCCGGCAGCCGTTGATTCTTGATTCTTGATTCTTCACATGTGTATATTTGCGCATGAGTGAGCAGCGAAAGTGTGAAATGTGGCACTGACTGTCCCCCGCAGGTGATGGACATACTGAAGTACTTCTCGTGGGCAGAGCCGCAGATCAAGGCAGTCAAAGCTTTGCAACATGTGAGAATAAACTATTCTTAAAATCGTAAACGTTCCCCCTTTGTAGGAAAAGGTCATAGTTCAATAACTGCACATCTTCAGTTCAGTTACTGCAGAACTCTTAGGTTCAAATGCCCTAATGCTGTGCACGGTTTTAGAGAAAAAACCCCCGCCTTTTATCAACTCACTCATTAAACGTTATTTCAATGGTAATTATGTGGTTCCAACTGTCTGCTTTCCTTTACTTGTCTCATATATATACAGAAAATGGTCGCCATCCCTACAACAAAAGTAGCAAACATCTTGAACTGTTTCACCTTCTCCAAGGACAGACTGGTGGTGCTGGAGTTGATAGCTCTGTGAGTACATCTAGGCTACAACTGTGTCCAGTCACACCTTGTTTTGCCCATTGACCAAGAGAGCGAGCTACACAAGGCTTCGTGCTGTTGGTCCAAACGGTTCACAGTTAAAGCGTTGACCTGGTTCACAGGAACATCTCCGATGCACAGAACTACCGTCCGGTGGAAGACCTGTTCCGCATCCACCTGTCTGAGAAAAAACGAGCCCGGCGCATCCTGGAGCAGGTGGGATCATGCACACACACACACACACACACACACACACACACACACACACACACACACATACACACGCATGTAAAACCACCTGCCAAAATGAAAATGACTTGGTCCATGATGCCAGTAGGCGTTCATCTTCATGTGGCTGTTTGTGTTTGGCAGGTGTGTAAGGTGGGCTGCAAGGCCCCTGTGGCGATGATCTCATCCTGTGGAATGGTCCCAGGGAACCCCTACCCTAAAGGAAAGCCCAGCCAAGTGACCGGAACATTCCCAGTGAGTGTCAGCCGACCTCTCCCCACGCACACGCACATGAACACGCACACACACAGATACCCTACATCACACCCACGCCACACCACACAACACACACACACACACACACCCCACTCCAGTCCCCCCACACACACACCCTTCCTCACTCCCTTGCCACGGAACACATACACCCCAGCCCCACAAACACCCTACTTAGACCCCACTCAACACACTTCTCATCCCAGCCCCATACGCCCCTTTCCTCACCCAGAGCCCATGCCACGCACACACCTTCTCCCACCCCTCAACTAACCCCAACACCGACCCCTTAGCCTCTCCACACACACACACCCAATCCCACACACACACACACCCACAGATCTACTTTGATCGTTTGAATACAGCTACTCTCTGGCCACCGTTCCTCTCAGAATTTACTGACCATGCTTGCTGTGGTGTGTGTGTGCTCGTCAAGGGAACTCCTCCCGTGAAGAAGGAAGGAGAGGAGGGCTGCGCCAACATGGAGGGTAAAGGGATAGCTGGCCGCATCACAGGACCCTTCAAACCGGTAAGAACCTGCTCTTCCAGAACTTCATACCAGGGGGCGCTCGGCTGATACGAGCAGCTGTTTCAAGCTCTGTTCTAGAAAGCCTGCGTAGGAACGCTGTCTGTTATGTGACATTATTGATAAGTGGATTTGTTAGCTACTGTACTCATTGACCCGTGCGCTTACCAGAGCACCAGATCGGCACTAAGGCGTAAAATTACAACTGGTTAATCAGACGTTTCTCAATGTTTTTACATGGCTCTGGTTTGACTTCAAACTCGAACCAGTTCATGTTGTTAACGGTCACCTCTCTTTTTGTCCCCCCCCTCCCCCCCTCCAGTCACCGTCATCCTACAACCCCCACCGGCCTGTGCCCTACCCCATCCCACCCTGCCGACCCCACGCCACCATCGCACCAAGTAAGACCCCCCCCCCCCCCCCCACCCGAACTCACCTCAACACTCAAACACATCTCAACACTACCGCCTTACCACAGACCTGAAGCACTAAATGAATGTGTTCTTAACTGCGTGGATTTGAAGTGTGCATCTAACTGCACTTTTGAGTCGCAGCAATAGTATGAGAGGGACACTCCAGATTTGGAGTGTTAGACAAGTGTGTGCGTGTGTGTGTGTACGTGGTGGGCACCGTTAACGTTTGCCACTGCCACCCAGGTGCGTACAACAATGCTGGCCTGGTGTCTGTGGGAGGGGTTATAACGGCAAGCGTTCCCCCTCCGCCCTACAGCGCCACCCCCAGAACAGCAGGTACAACGTGCTGGAGACGTGGGCGTGCGTGTGTGCGCGGGACTTTTGGCCATATTTCTAAGCTTGTTGCCTAACCACTTGGCATGCTGCTTACCTGTGCTTGCGAGGGAAGGCTGGACCTCAAATTAACATTAGAGCTTAGGGTTAGTCAGAGGAACTAGAATTAGTACTTGAACTAGAGTCAGCATTTGGAACTATGTCTGGGACTCAATCTAGTACTAGTACTTGATGCAGAACTCGAATTGGTACTAGCGATAAAGGCGGAACTAGAATTAGTACTAGAACTAGAGTCAGAATTTGGAACTATGTCTGAGACTCAAACTAGGACTAGATGTAGATTTTGAATTAGTACTAGAGATTAAATGCGGAACTAGTTTTAGAACTAGGAAAGGAACGTCCATCAGTATTCTAGAACTGCATTCTGCTTGTGCTGGGGACCGCGGCTCGACTTCTCAACCTGCTCTCAGCTGGACACCTGGAGAGGAATCGCTGTCACTAACTCATGAGTTGGAGTCATGAGTTAGTCATGAGGCACCAATCGTACTCGATTTGATTCCCACCGATTGGGCCTCGAGTCCTTCTTTATTGGCAGGCTTCTGATGTGGCTTGAGCTTCTAGAGGCTTTCTCAACACGCTAGTTTTCTGCTTCGGAATGACTTGCATGTGGTTTTTAACCCTGCGGCTGGCTGCTTGCTACCACTCTAACCCCACCTCTCTTTTGTCTTGCCTTGTGTCTCTGTTTCGATATCTCTGTCTTTTTTGGTATATCCATCTTTATCTCTTTATCTCTCACCTCTTCCTGTGTCTCTCTTTCTGTGTCTCTATCTCTGTCTTTCTCTGTCTCTCCATCCGTCTCTCTCTGGATCTCTGATTCTGTATCTCTGTCTATATCTGTCTGTCTCTCCGTCTCTCTCGGTCTCTCTTTCTCTTATCTTTGCTGTTGTGTCTCTGGTGTGAGCGGCTCCTCCTCTCTGGGTGCGTGGGGTCATGGAGCGTCTCCGAGGGGCCTTGTTGCAGCTCCTCCTTCGTGCATCTCCCTGCTGTGCACCCCACAGACCCCTGGGTGCTTGAGTTCCCCTCTCGTCCCTCAGACCACTGACTGAACCCCTCCTCCTCTTTCTCTCTGTTATCCCCATCTCCAGCCTACGCCAAGCCAGCCCACCACCAGAACGCCACCCCCGGAATCAACAGCAAGCCCCTCCTCTCCCCCCGCGGTGCCACCCCGTCCACACCGGTTCCGGCCCAGCCCTCAGCCGGCCCCCCGCCCCCCGCCGCCCCCATCACCCCAGTCTTCCCCGGCATGGTGCCTGCCCAGACCCACGGGGGCCCTGCTCCCTCCCCGTCCGTCATCAAAGGGGCGCCCATGCCCCCTGCCGCCTCCTCCCCCCACATCCCCCAGAGCCCCGGACCCTCCAGCTCGTCCGTCATCAAAGCCCACACCCCCTCCGCCACCCCCTGTGGGACGCCCGGCCCCAACCTTGGGGGGTTCTCCCCCTTCCATGGAGGGGCCTCCCGGTCGGGCACCCCAACCTCCAGGAACCCCCCAGACCCCCTGGGGCCATCTCAGTACAAGGGCTTCCCTCAGCCCTCCGACCCCCAGGCAGGGCCACCCTTTTCAGGTGTGGCCTCTCAGCAGGGGAACCCTCCTGGGTCAGTGATCCGCAGCTACACCCCCTCTGGACGCTCCACTCCTGTCATGCCCTCCTCTACCCCTGGTCCTAACTCGAAACCCTCCCCAGCATTGTCAGCTCAGGCCCAGGCTCAGGCTCAAGCTCAGGCCCAGGCCCAGGCCCAGGCTCAGGCCCAGGCTGCGTTGGGTCAGGCAGGGGCCTTCTACAGTGAACAGCACCGTGCCACCCTTGCCAGGCACGGAGGGGGCAGCGGCAGCAACAGCCCGGTCCCTTCTGCCTTCATGGGGACGTCCCGTGCCGGCACTCCCTCCCTCAGTTCCCTGGTGATGCCTGGCTCAGCGCAAGCTGCCCTGGCCCGCTCCCTGGGCCTCGCCCACCCCTCCGGATCCCCCCAAGCCTCCCTCCCCAGTCCTGCCGCCATGGCCGGCCTCCAGGTCCTCTCCTCCAGCCCGGGCCCCTCCCACTATCCCGGTCTCTCCCCCTTCTCCTCGCTCCCTTCCGCCACCATCCCCTCCTCCATGGCTCCCACCACCAGCCTAGGCGGCCACCCCCAGACCTCCGTGTACTCAGGCTTGGGCCCTGGCATGGCCGCAGCAGGAGGCTCTCCCTTCGGGTTGGGCCTCACCACCTCCCCCTCCATTTTCCCCGGGCTACCTCCCGGCTCCGGACCGGCCTTTCCTGGTTTCGGGGGCTCTGGTGGCCCCGGGGCGGGGAGCCCCGTGCTGTCCTCTTTCATGGGGCTCCCGGGAGCTTCGGCAGCGTCTGTGGCGACGGTGGCGCCACTCCAGGCGGCGGCTGCAGCGGCGGCAGCGGCGGCAGGCGTCCCTTCCTCCTCTCCTGTATTGCCGGGGTTCGCCTCTGCCTTCAGCTCCAACTTCCAGCCAGGGTAAGTGTCTGTGTGTGTTCTAAGGTGAAAACAACTGTCCTCTTGCAAAACCAAATTCGTCGCTAACAGTCAATTGGAGCTATAAACATTTTCCAGCCTCTTGCGTAACAGGCCAGGCATCACTTGACTTGGCTGCCAAGTCATGGAAACTCCTCTGCTTTTTCTTTCTGGCTATCTTTGCTCTGCCAGCGGAAAGTCAGTCGATGTTATCTGTGTGAGCAAGGAAGATACGTGTCAGTTTAGTGTCTTGCGACATGACTGTGTCTCTCTGTCCCAACGCTAGCCTGGGCGCATAAACCTTTTATAACATCCCCGTTTCCCACCCAGAAGCAAAGGCAGAGTCCAGCTAACATCTACACACAGCCATTACGAAGATTGACAATGTTTACTTTTCCTGGCTGAATTGAAACGTCTGGTTCTCTCACCTGTGACGAGTGTAACCGATGCAGTGGCCTGTCTGAACGAAAACACATTAGTGTTTTGGGAAACAGGGTTAGGTGTTTCCTGCCTGCGCGGAAGAAAGGGAGCGATTTGTGTTTTAGCACAGCCAGCGGGCAATGAAACAATGCCTGTGTTTATCAATTTGAATACGCTCGGTTCTCAAGATTATTGGGACGCACACACAAATTCTTGCCTTTTAAAATACTGTTCACTTGAGTAATTTAGTGCTATCTAAACTGTATTCCCCAAAGCTGTAAGTACAGTCAAGTCATAGATAATAAATCTACAGTTTTGTTCTCAATTATAGGACGTAGGTGCGGATTCTAACATGACAAGCAGCCCGTACACCTTCACAGCAGGTGCACGCAGTCATTCAAGCATGCCTTCATTAGCCAAACAACCTGGGTGGAAATACAGAGCGCTGGATGGTGGTGTTATCTCAGGGTCAAGTGTACCAGGGTAGAAGGTACCTTGGTTTGTTTACACTAGAGAAGACCCTGGACACACTCAACAAATGCATCTTAGACTTTGAACAGTCGACCGATCGACCACAAAGGCGTTTGATTGTGATCGAAGGCGAGGTATGTTAAAAAATCGAATTTAAAAAATGTGTGCGTGTGTGTTTGTGTGTGTGTCAGGTTGACCAGCGGGCTGCAGCCTCCAGGAGGAGGGGGGTTCCCAGGCCTGCTGTCCTTTGCAGGGATGCCTGCCTTCTCTCCCTCAGCCTCCCCCGCCACCCTCTCTGGCCTCCACAACTCCGCCATGCAGTCGGCCCTGCTGCAGGTACATACACACACACACACACACCCACACACTGAAACCCAAGCACCCCCTCACAAGCCTCATTTATGTGTGTGTGTGTGTGTTGTGTGTGTGTGGTGTGTATGTGTTGTTGTGTGTGTGTGTGTGTGTCTGTAATGTGTGTGGTTGGTGATGTGTGTGTGTGTGTGTGTGGTAGAGTGCTGTGTGTGTGTGTGTTGTTGTCTGTCTGAACCTTGTTGTTGTTGTGTGTGTGTGCGTGGTGTGTACGCACACATAGAGAGACCGTGGCTGACCTCCACTTGCTCCTATGTTCCAGGGTCACCCTGCTTCTGCTCTGGACAGCTACGCTCCTCAACCCAACGGCTTCTCCAACTACCCCCCAGCACCCGGAAACCCCTTCAACCCCCTACAGCCGGGCCTCCACCACCAGCTGGGATGGCAGTGAATACGCACGCACAGAAAAGACACGTATATATCTATATACAGAAGACACTCCCACACAATATACAAAGACTCATGCAGACACGTACACGCTCACGCCCAGTCGACTTGAACACAACTGTACACGCACGCGTTCTATCCCGCACAGATATGCAGACCGTAGACAGTAAGAATGGGAAGGTGGCCGTACTGTAGTTCGCTGTCCTGACCAAGCTAAACCCAACCTGCAGTTGGACAAAAGGGCGGATGTGAACCTCCAGAAACCAGGCAGAGCGGTTGAAGAGGACCGATCAACCGCGCAGGTTATCGCTTAGTACCTGCTGACCGCACCGAACAATGTTGACGTGGAACGCCAAGCGGATTTGTCTTGTTTTTATCAGTACAGCGTCGGGTGTGAAATCGAATTCCAGACGAGGAAACTGAAGAATCCATCGTCTGTGCGGCGCTGAACGCCAGCGTTCAACGGTCTGTTTGGAAACCCCTCGTTTCCTCTGAATATATATACTGTACAGACAGGAATTTAGTCTGAAAATGAAATATTGCTAAATGAACAGGAAATATAGTCTTTGACTAGGTTAGATCCCCGATAGTAATAATTGTGTCCCCCAAACTTTGCTTTCGTCAAAGAATTCTCCACCACCCCCCCTCCCCCAGCACCTGCAGACCCTCTGTCTCCACTCTGCTCCACAGAGGTTAGCCAGTCCTCCCCCAGCACCTACAGACCCTCTGTGTCTCCACTCTGTTCCACAGAGGTTAGCAAGCCCTCCCCCAGCACCTGCAGACCCTCTGTGTCTCCACTCTGTTCCACAGAGGTTAGCAAGCCCTACCCCAGCACCTGCAGACCCGCTGTGTCTCCACTCTGCTCCACAGAGGTTAGCCAGTCCTCCCCCAGCACCTACAGACCCTCTGTGTCTCCACTCTGTTCCACAGAGGTTAGCAAGCCCTCCCCCAGCACCTGCAGACCCTCTGTGTCTCCACTCTGTTCCACAGAGGTTAGCAAGCCCTCCCCCAGCACCTGCAGACCCTCTGTGTCTCCACTCTGCTCCACAGAGGTTTTATTTTTTTTATTTGGTCTGCGTCTCACCCATGTTCCTTTTGACCACCTCAGACCTGGGTTCCTGCCATTGGGTTGTGCTATGACAGCCTAATACGGTGTCATTTGTACACAGGACTGATGGTTCTGATCATGGGCATCTATGGGACATTTGACATTCCATTAAAATGATCAGGTCCCCCGTCCCCTCACAACCGTTTCAAAAAAATTACCTTGTTTTTGAAACCCCAAGCTTTGAAACTGCTGTGATTGTCATCAAAAGGACCAAGCAGCGTGTGATCATGTTGTAGCTGCATCTGGAATGGACTAATACATGACGTACTATGACCACCTGACGTACAAAGACATTCAAGGGCCAGTTCTTGAAAACCAGTGAGGGGAGGGGGACAGCGGGGGACTGGAAGGAACTAAAATGTTATTTTGATGTGTGTATTTTTGCTTTGTTTTTAAATGTTTATTTGTAGCACATTCTGAGCCATGAACTGTCATTTCTGCAATAGAATGTGCGTGTGTGTGTGCGACAGTGTGGAAGAGAACCCATGTCTCAACAACCTTGTATGTATGTATGTATGTATGTGCGTGCGTGCGTGCGTGTACACGGTTGACATTTGTTTGTATTTTTGACAATGATGCAAAATGTAAACAGGTTTTCTCAATGATGAATTATGTCATTATGTCATTATGTCACATTAGACTTGAAAATCGATTGGCGGCGTGTTCACTCAAGTGTATTTTAGCTACACTCCAATGCACATACTGACATGGTTGACTATCACAAACCAAATTGAGACCAGTTGCTGACATAGGGGTATCTTCTTACTGTAAGTTTATCCTTGATCTGTTATTAAAAAGTATAGCTTTTTTTTTTTTTCCTAAGGCGTTTCTGATTTGATTGTTACTGTGTGCCCTGACCGAAGTGTACTTTACGACACTCACAGAAATCTCACCTCTCCCTTCATTTCCAAAAAAAAACAAAACATTTTTACACTATACATACAAATGCCATATTTTCATGGTCACCCTGTTAATAATCAGGGTGTGTCAGAGCGGTGGTAGGTCTTCAAGTGAGTGTGTTTACCTTAAGCACATGACTTATTATCTTAATCTTATCAGTTCCTTTAACTGACATTACAATGGTTTCCCACCAATAACTGATAGCATAGAGTTCTTGGTACATAAGACTAAAAATGGTTGCCATTCCATCACGTGTGGCAGGCACATGTGATGTGCTGGCAACTGACTTGGTCACAAGTCACACTTATAAAAAAACGTTATTCCTGTAGGGCTACTTACACTTCCACGTTCTGAGGAACACAACCTCAATATGCTTGAAATATTTAGACATCAAAGTTCCATGAAGCCTGACAAGTCGAAGCACAAACATAGTTATGTTTGCGCACCAGTGTGTCTTATTTCTGGAAAGCCAAACATTGTTGTCACGAGTTTCAAACCTCTTTAAAAAAAACAATAATATATATATTTTATATCCTCATCCAACAGCATATCCCGGATGACCTAATTATGCTGAACGCTAGTGGAAAAGTTTGACAATTATCTACTCCCCCCCCCCCCCCCCCCCCCCCCACGGCCAAGCCTATGGCTACAACTGTATTTAAAAAAAACCTGGCTTCACAGACCTCATACACTCCGCCTTCCCAACACACAAATACTCATAAGAGGAAGTACAGAAACTGCAGATGGAAATGGAGAGCGAAATGGAGAGTCAGAAGAGACAAGTTATTAGCACGGATGATCTGATAGGTATGTTTTTACAACCAAAAAGGATTTCCCCACGTTTTGTTTCTCATCCTTTCTTTCTCACTTGTATTCCTTTTTTCCTCTCTCTGTCTCTTTATTTCTCTTTTCTCTCGCTTTCTCTCTCTATTTTCTATCTGCCTTACTTGCCCTTTCTCCCCCTGTCACTGTCTGTGTCTCTCTCAGTTGTGTGTTGGGTCCACGACTACTGTCATGTCTCTATGCCTAGTGTTGTGCCTCTGTCTATCTCCTCCCAGCTGGTTGGAGGGCAAGAAAGAGAAAACCTTAGCGAGTAATAATGTTTAGAAGAGAAAACGTTAACATGATGGGGGCGACCACTGGAGATTCAACTTGGCTTGATTCATCTACTCACGGCTGGTTTTCTTGTCACAGAGACGGGAACCACAATGACTCAGCTCGGAACATGTGATCTTGTGTGCGTGTGCCTGTGTGTGCGTCTGTGGGAATGTATGGTTTGTAGTCAGCTCTATAAGTCATGTGACACATTGAGTAGGGAAGCATCAGGTTACCATGGTGGATATTTATTTCGCTCGAAAAGAACGCCTATCCTCTTGCTCTCATGGCAACCGTCAGGGAAGTGCAGAAACACAAACAGGCAAAGTCCTCCTTCCCTTCCATTGCATGTGCAAGCAATCATTTACATGTGACACATGCGCTACAGTTTGCTCTACGTCATAGACATGGAAGAATAGCACGATACCTGAGCACCTGGAAAAAGACAGCCATCGCAGTGGCTTGACAGAACAGGTGCTGTGGCACTGCTGGTGGGTCATGTGACATGCTCTGGCTTCCATTCTATAGGTGCAAACAACCGTCTACTCTCCCTGATGATTCACTATGTAGCCCTTGGGATCGTGTGTGTGACTGGGAGTCCAGGTGTTGAAAGGCGTGTGTGGCTTTTCATACAGTACAGGTGCACGGATATTTGTCTGTCTGTGTGTGTGTGTATCTGTGTTCAGGGCTTGAAAATGTGGATGGCTTTTCTTTCAGAACAGGTGTATGTCCTCTTGTGTGCATGTGGCAAACAGCATGTTTCTTAGACAACATCTCTGGGTCAGGTTTCAGGTTAGCCCAACCCTCCATCAAATAAAGAGTCAATATTGATGACAATAGGCCATGTCATTACCAGCAGAATGGAGAGCTGTCCCTTGCGGTCATGCTTCCAATATCATTTGATTAGATGTATTCGATGTGATCATGTCACCCTGTCTGAATCTCCACATAGCTTTTCTCTCGTTTCCCTCCCCCATGCTCGTTCGCCAACAAAGCAGTTTTGACATCTCCTTCTCTGACTCTCTACCTCTCCAACTGCTCTCTCTTGTTCTGTCTCCCTCAGCGGACAGGACCGGTTCTCTAGGATGCTGCGGCTGGTTGCTGGTCATCCTCTCTGGTCTGTTTGTCCTCCTCACGTTCCCAGTCTCCATCTTCATGTGTGTCAAGGTGAGTGGGATTCTCAGTCGCTCACCATTAACAAAGTTGTTGCCCCCCTGCAAGCTTTTTACTAAACTATATACTGGCTTCCAGATCGTTCAGGAGTATGAGCGTGCTGTCATCTTCAGACTGGGACGCATCACTGACAGGAAGGCAAAGGGCCCCGGTAGGACGAATCAAACGCACCTCGGTGCTATCTGAATGCGTTGTGTCATTGATTTCTGTTGCAGACATGGGTTTGACACATACGCACACAATCAAGTACGCACACAAGCACAAAGCAGGAGGAAGAGAGACATTTACACTTCCTCTCCTCTGCAGGTATCTTCTTTGTGCTGCCCTGCACTGACTCCTTCATCAAAGTGGACCTGAGGACCGTTTCATTCGACATCCCACCTCAGGAGGTAAAAGCAGCAGCCACACTTTAACCCTGCAGTTTCTCCTCAACCGGATTGACTCAAGTCTCAGTCCGGCAAAATAGGCAAAATATCAAAACATTTCCTTCCACGTGGTATCCGAGGTGAGCCGCTGAAAGAATGGATGCAGACTGTAAGAAAAAGTTGGAGGTCAAACAGGCATTAAATGATTCATGTGGTTTGATATTCTCTCTCTTCCCTCCTCCCCCCAGTAAACAGGCAAATTACATCATTAACTGCAACTCTGTTGTTTCCATCTCTTTCTCACACTCTCACGCCCACTCTCTCTTTCCTTCTCTCATGCTCTCTTCACCTCTGACCCCCCTCCCCCCTCCCCTTTGCCTCTCTTCCCTCTTTGTTGCAGATCCTCACTAAGGATTCCGTGACTGTCTCCGTGGATGGCGTGGTCTACTTCCGGGTCAACGACCCCATCTCCTCAGTGGCCAACGTGTCCAACGCCGATTACTCCACCCGCCTGCTGGCCCAGACCACACTTCGGAACGTCCTGGGAACCAAAAACCTGTCTGAGGTTCTGTCCGACCGTGAGGGCATCTCTCACAGCATGCAGGTAGGAAAATCTACGTGGTCGAAACAGCTGACAGACTTTCACTTTGGAGGCTTTGATTGCGAATGACATTAGCTGAATGGCGTCTTCTAGTGGGAATAATTGTCATGATTTAAAGGAAAGTAATAAAGTTGGCTATGTGAGAGAACCTTTGGACTAAGGAAGGAAAAAGAACAAGGTAGTGAGATGAGTAGGTGTGGAGGGTGATGAAAGAAGGGGGTGGAGGTGATAAGATATAAAAGAGGAAAAAGCAGAGTGAGATGAGAAGAGGGACAACTTTGCTTGCTTCCCTGGGGAAAGAAGTGACGATCTCCAGAGTCCTTATAAGCCGACCAACCAGACAAGTGGTACCTCATGGAAAATAAACTCTCCTTGACACAAGAAATCCCTAGAGAGTGTATATATAATATGCTGTTAATGGTACCGGTTAACCCTTGTGCTCTCTTCACATTCTGCATACTCCCCCTGTTCTAAGGGTCAAAAAGTACCCACCTTCAGCCCTGAAATAAAGCAGGTTAATTAAATGTCTACCCTGTACCTTGTTGGGCACGAAATGTGCAGCCATGCTTTCACATGAATCAGAAAGATTTCATATAATCTTATAATTTTATATCATCTAAATGTCTCATTGCAAGTGTGTGTTTATGTTAAACATAGTGGCGGGTCATTCCAGCCTCCATTAGAGAACACAACTGCAACTATTAGTTGGTAGTCCAAACAGGATCTATTCGACACACATATATGTTTTACCATTTTCATTTACCAATATTTTTTATTACTAAAGCAACATACAAATACGGATGCAGAGTTTTCGGAGAGACTTCCTCTGACTCCGCCCCTCCAGGTGTTTGGAATGTGCTAAGTCGTTCATTTCGCCCCTCCGCAGTCCACGCTGGACGAGGCCACAGATGTGTGGGGGATCAAGGTGGAGCGAGTGGAGATCAAGGATGTGAAGCTGCCTCACCAGCTGCAGAGAGCCATGGCAGCCGAGGCAGAGGCGGCCCGCGAGGCCAGAGCTAAGGTACCAGGGCAGCACGCGAAAGCACGCGCTAAAGAAAGCACGCTAGGTAGATATCGGAAGGTCTCAGAAGTTTTCATGATAAGAAACGCAATGCAAGACATCTCAATACAGATGCAATGCCAGTCCAATGTAGTTAGTCTGAGAAACCCAAAATACCAAAGATCTTTGGGAGAATTGCACAGAGAGAAGCCCAAGAAAATGAGTTCTGCCAGTTCAATTCTGACTTTCTGCGTCTGAGAGGTCTTGTACCTCTATCCAGTGGGAGGTGTTTTGCTCTGTGATTTGTCAGGACCAGTAGGGCAAGAAAATGGCCAGCCTGCTGTGTCCTGAAATAGTTTGTGGAGTCCTTAAGATGTCTTGGGAGGGTTGATGAGAGGGGGTGATTGTCCAGGGGTCAAGAGTGGGTGTGTCACAAGAAGGGAAGATGGACTCTCCAGGACACGTGGTCAGGGCAGGGGAGTGACGAGGGAAAGGCAGGGGGCTCCAGGGGCAGGAAGGGTGATGGGCAGGATCCATGGTGGAGGCAGTGGAGAAGGCAGGGGACTCCAGAGGTAGGAAAGGTGATGGGCAGGATCCATAGTGGAGGAGAAGGCAGGGGGCTCCAGGGGCAGGAAAGGTGATGGGCAGGATCCATGGTGGAGGCAGAGGAGAAGGCAGGGGGCTCCAGGGGCAGGAAGGGTGATGGGCAGGATCTATGGTGGAGGCAGAGGAGAAGGCAGAGGGCTCCAGGGGCAGAATTCATGGTGGAGGCAGAGGAGAAGGGAGGGGGCTCCAGAGGCAGGAAGGGCAAGGAGAGGGGTTCTCCAGGAAAGGGGATCCATGGTGTAAATCAATGAGGGGCTGATGGGTCTCCAGGATCCATGGCAC
This sequence comes from Plecoglossus altivelis, assembly GCA_036571765.1. Taxonomy (NCBI): domain Eukaryota; kingdom Metazoa; phylum Chordata; class Actinopteri; order Osmeriformes; family Plecoglossidae; genus Plecoglossus; species Plecoglossus altivelis. The sequence goes on from BROE01000019.1 coordinate 1,210,386, forward strand.
CATGGCGGGGCAGGCGAGGGGGCAAGGTAGGTATAAATAAGAGAAGGAGCCATGAACAGGCTCTGGACTGTCCAGTTGGTGAAGTGGAAAATGTGGTGTGTTTTCAGTACCATTATGTCTTTCTTATCTCTTGAAGTTGACATATTTATGCTTGACAACTGTGGAGCCCATTGTACCAGTATCATTTTGTTGAGCTACCATCCAAGTCACATGTCAGTAGCCAAGGTCATCTGGGTACTTCCCCAACCCACCTCACATTCCACTCTGGCTGTAAGTCACAGGGAAAGCAGCTTGCTTCAGTTTAGGAAAACATCTTGGTACTTTCATCAAACACAGTTTGTTTCAAAGTCAAAGAAATGTTTTCGTGTTAAAAGAAATGATAAACAAATGTTAAAAGAAATGATAAACAACTAAATACAATGGAATGCAGGTTTTAGTCTTAAGATTATCACAACTATTTATGATACTTCAGCGATGTTGAATTAACAGTTCAAATTTGTTTTTTAGGTAGCAATTGTATTAATCAAAATCAATGATTACACTTTAGCAGCGCTGAATTAACAGTTCAGATTCATGTTTAAGGTTGCGTTTGTATTAGCAATATGACTTCAACGGTACTTTTAGGTTTAACTACTCAACAGTATTCGAAACAAATGTATACACGCAATTATCTTACTTGGGCCTATAAAATATCTATTCATGCTTCCTGTTATGTCAAACTTCCTTTCTCAGTCCTGGTCCTTGTGACCCACTACCCAGCATCTTTTAGATGTTTCCCTCTTCCAACACACCTGATTCAAATGAGCGGATCGTTACCAGGCTTGAACAGCAGAGCTTGATGACCCATTAATTTAAACCAGGAATACTGGATGAGGGAAACTAGGCATCGTAGGTATGTTTCTCTGTTCCTAACCTTCTTGCTGTCTGTGTGTGCGTGTGCGTCCACCCGCAGGTGATCGCCGCAGAGGGAGAGATGAACGCATCTCGCGCCCTGAAGGAGGCCTCCCTGGTGATCGCAGAGTCTCCCTCGGCCCTCCAGCTGCGGTACCTGCAGACCCTCAACACCATCGCCGCCGAGAAGAACTCCACCATCATCTTCCCCCTGCCAATGGACATTATCAGCCACTTCATGCAGAAGAAGTGAGGTCATCAACCTGCGCCCCTGCCGTCTTTTCGGATTAGTCTTGGCGCTCAAGGAATCTCAAAGCCCTCTGACTTCCTTGTGCATGTACAGACCTCTATATGACCTCAGAGTGCAACAGGCCTTGCCAAACTACATCATCTTCTCGACTGACAGAAATACGTGCAACCTGTGTCTCCAATGTTTGTGTTTTTACCCTGAAGTGTAATTGTGTTTTTTTTTAAGAATCTCTGTGAAATGTTCGTTGTGTTGTCAGGTGCTCTTAACTCCCTACAGTGCATTCACTCTTTACTGTTTAATTGGCAACCCACATGAGTAAGGTTGAATTGACAAATGTGAAATGAAATGACAAACTATGACTTCAATGAGAAATCAACTCAGGGATGGGTATTCTGAAATGGAAGGATTATTGTACGGAACAAACATGCTTTACAGTGTTTGTTTTAAAGGTTGAATATTTTTAGTTTAATTGTTATTTCACGTTAAGTTATTTTTTGTAATTGACCAGTTTTGATACGCCAATATAATAAACCACTGTTTGGAAATCAATCAAGAGACATTCCATTTTCTTCATGGCCTTGTACAAACTTGAAAACTCAGTGGATAATCTCAACAGAAACTTTCAGAACACATTTTCAAACAGTAACAAATTCTCAATGACAACCAATCTTTACTTTGCCATGACAGGTGGATGTGTCATATCAACTAACAGGAACCAGATGTGTCCCTAGTGCACCAGGTACTAGAAATGTATTTCCGACCATTTCGGAGAGCATGTAAACATTTATTGGGCTAATTCAAATGTTTCACAGACAAAGATGCTGACTCACATGTTGAGCATTGCTTCTGAATCATCACAGCCTGAGATTCTTGGGTAGATGACACACTGAGATTTAATGCGATTTGGATCCTGGAAGCAGATCTCTTCGAGACCACTGGGCACCATGCCAAACATTGGTGGCACCCAGACGGTGTCATAACCGTGTTGGTGCCAAGTCTTCTGCATGGAGTGGCCCTGGTTGTCAATTTTCATCATCATCCTGATGATGATGGTCAATATTTTTATAATACAAAAGTAGACCATTCTTTGATGTTCAGGCAGTTCCAGGGGGTATCGGCTGACCTTCTGCAGGTCTCAAGTCACATACACCCCCGGCCCCAACATGCCATCCTTGGATCGTTTGAAGCCGTGATTCATGATACTCTGGGCGTTCTCCCTGGCGGTGCCATGGTACATGATGTAGATCTTCCTCTTCTCAGGTTCCTGCTGCAGCATTCGTAGGACTTCCTCAGAAAGTTCAAAGTCATTCTCCTCCCACCTTGTTGCTGCAAATCATAAAATGTCAAACCTTCATTGCATATACTGAACTTGTCTTTCAGCAACGTTTTAAGATGAATGTACCTCTCAATCTCTCCTAACTGTACCTTATGTGATCTGAATCAAATGGGAAACATTATACTGTATGTAGCATGTGGGAGCACACGGCATGTTCTTTTTCAAAAATGAACTTTTTCCCAAACACTTGGTCAGCTCTGTAAAAAATAAATATAGTATATATATAGTGATGCTGAAAAACTCATCCATGCATTCGTTACATCTAGACTAGACTACTGTAACGCCCTGCTCGCAGCGTGTACTAAAAGCTCGATAAAGAGCTTTCAGTTGGTTCAAAACGCAGCATCATGACTACTAACAGGAACCAAAAGAAGAGACCACATCACACCGGTGTTAGAGTCTCTTCACTGGCTCCCTGTTGAGTTTAGAATCAAATTTAAAATCCTACTCCTCACATATAAGTCCATAAATGACATGGCCCCACACTACCTCAAAGATGTTGTAGTACCATATCATCCAGCCAGAGCACTTCGCTCTCAAAGCGCTGGACTATTGGTGGTCCCTCGAGTCTCCAAAAGCACAGTAGGAGGTCGAGCGTTTAGCTACCAAGCTCCTGTGTTATGGAATCAGCTCCCTGTTCATGTTAAAGAGGCCGACACAGTCTCTATATTTAAGACCAGGCTTAAAACATTTCTCTTCGAAATAGCTTATGGGCAGGCTGTTTAGGAACAGACATAAGTATTCGGCCGTACTGCCCTAGGAGCGACTCTGCTGGGGGAAGTATGGCAGCTTGAGTGCTACCCTATGGTTCTTCCCACTTTCACCTTCAACATTAGTTAATATCGTAGTTCACTATAGTCTGTTCATCGCTATTCACAAGTTTCGCTCCCCCCGAGGTGAGCTCTGTCCTGGATGCTGCCCTGGCGATGACTTCACCCCAGATGCCTCGCCCCGCCTCGTGACCTGATCTGTGGACCCAGGTGCTCCTCAACTGTCGGAGGAATGCTTCCTACAACAGACGAACTGCTTTCCTCAGATCCACTTCGCTGGATAGCCGAACTCTCCTCGAACTAGATGATCTAGATGAGCTCCTCCTTCCTCCTGAGGGGTTCTTTCTTTACAGTCCATCTGCATATGGATGCACGCCAGTCCTGGACCATCTACAGCCTGTCCGTCCGTGGGAGCAGGATCTCTCCTTCACTGTGGTTCTCCCCGAGGTTTCTACTTTTTCCCACAGGGTTTTTTGTAGTTTTTCCTTGCCGAGAAGGAGGGTCTAAGGACAGGGGATGTTCTGGGACAGTCGTCCATTTGCTAAAATCATATGGACATAGTATAACTCGATTTTCTGTTTATTGACCAATGATGGAATCTTTGTCGCCCTTCGAGGCAACTGTTGTTGTGATTTTGGGCGTTACAAAAATAAATTGAATTGAATTGAATAAAAATGTTTGCTGTTCCCTGTAGCTGTGAGCGTTCATAGTTGCTGAAAAGATCACAATTTCCATTCATCGTTAGAACCAGTACTTATTTTTCTCTTTAGAATGTACTGCTCCAAGGAGAGTGAGGCAGGATTATATATGCGATTAGAAAGGAGAATTTATCCCAGTCATAAACTTGCTATAAACTTGTATCATTGAATCTGAATTATTTTGCAATGTACATTGCTCAATTTAGAGAGACATGTAGATGGGGTCAGTTGGAGTTTTTGAAGTAAGTATCAAATATGGAGGTGTTCACTGAAACATTGTGTGGTGTATTTAGGGGGTTAAGTGGGTGTGTATGTCGGTCTACATGCAGATATACATCGGTCGGTCAGTCACTTGGCCGAATCAGATCATTTCAAAAGGGCCTATTCATGTTCAAGGTAAAAGGTGAAAAAAGGTTTGCTTCCACTTTAGTCTGGAAAATCAAAGACAAACCAAAAAGACTATTCAAAACCTGCTCATCAATGGTGTTAAAATCGATAGTCAAGACATAATGAATGACAAAATGAGAGGAATTTTTAAATGCATTTTGTATGAATCAACTTTTTCCAAAGGAAATTGTTCCGAAATCCATCAGTCGGTGCCTGACCAGGGACATTACAGTCTTTAGTAGGGCTATTTGATCTAAAGCTGAAGGTATTTCAAAATTAATTTACCCTTGTCACTTCCTGTTTGTATCTTCACATTGACATCCCCAAAGCTAATGCAGACATTTCCCAGTTTTTATGGAGGAATAAAACCTATTCGCCTATATTATTTTAAAAGGCTTGTCAAAGACAAGCTGCAAGCTTTTGAATCACTAGTCAACAGTGACGGATGGTGGTAACATTGGTTAGGTGCGCTAAATTGTAATAATGATGAATAATTGTAAGCTATTATACATAAATCAATAGTGCAACAAATGCAGCGTGCATTATGCCTGAGATACCAAGGTACAAGTCCTGGGAGGATATACTGTAGACAGTGTTTTTATTTGATTTCATTTCATTTATTTGGAAATATTTTTGTCAGTAACAAACCAAAATTGTCCATAAGCCTAGAGTTATTTTAAAGGAAACCACGTGTGTAAACCATAACGATTCTTCATTGATGGTCATTATTGTGAAATGTAGCTTTTGCCCAGTGTCACTGCACACACATGGCATTCAGTAAGAAACTTCAAACTAACCTTAATGTTAAGAAAATTATTATTGAATTCTGAAAATCCATACAATGTTCTACATTGTACATCTAAAAATACCTTTAAGACAAGTTTTCTGTTTTTTTACATGCGCAACTAGTAGCAGTGTAGAGGTTTAGCAGAATACTCGCGTTTCATGTCAATTTAAATGTTCCCACCAAGTTCCCTTTTCTCTTTCAGGCAAATGAGTTGAGTAAAAGAAGCTGCACCTGCAGGTAACGTTCATAAGATGACAAGACAGAGATTATTGACTAACCAGCATGTTGCAGTCTTCTTTCTTTTAGAACACTGAGGAAAATCTTTTTATCCATGTCCAGTATCAAAGTTGAGCCATGCAAATGTCAACCTTTTCCTTTTTATATTGTCATCATAAATGTCCACCGATTGTGTGCAGTGTTGAAGTATGGTTTGCATGTATCTTCTTCCATTTGCTTCTTATCCTCCATATTCATCTGAAACAATCACTCAATCAATCAACCGTTCACTGTTTACGGTTTGATTGGCCTACCACATGAGTAATTTTGACATTTAGATTTAAATTACAAAATGCAACCTCTTAACTAATAAGAAATAAACTCTGGGATGGGTATTTTGAAATGTAAGAATGAATGTACAGAACATATACAGTATTTGCTTGATTGTGGTCAAAGATGAACCATTTCTCTTTAATGAAATACAGAATATGTATATTTCTTTTGGCCTATTTGGATACTCCTAAATAATAAATTCAAGACTCAACAGAAACTTTCAGAACATACTTTCAAACAGTAACAACTTCTCACTGAAATCTTCAGTTTGCCAAGGGACAGGTGGATGTGTCATATCAACTAACAGGTACCACGTGTATGCCTTGTGTATCAGGTACTTGAAATGTATTTCAGATGATTTCAGAGAGAATGTAAATATTTATTAAGGGCAATTCCAAATGTTTACCAGACAGTGAGGCTGACTCACATGTTGAACATTGGTTCAGATCCATAATAGCCACATAATTGTGGTTGGATGATGTCGATAATTTGAATGCGATGTGGATCCCAGATACAATCTTCCTCCAGACCACTGGACACCATACCACACATTGGTGGCACCCAGGCGGTGTCATAACCATGTCGGTGCCAAGTCTTCTGCATGGGGTGGCCCTGGTAGTCAATTTTCTTCACCTTTCCCACATTGACCGTCATCCTGATGACCACTCTTTGATGGTCGGGCAGTTCCAGGGGGTATCGGCTAGCTTTCGCCAGGTCTCGACTCACATACACCCCCAGCCCCAACATGCCATCCTTGGATTGTTTGAAGCCATGACTCTTGATGCAGTAGGCGTTGTTCATGGTGGTGCCATGGTACATAATGTAGGTCTGGTTTTGTTCAGGTTCTTGCATCGCCAGCCGTGTGACGCCTGCAGGAAGTTCAAAGTCTATCTCGGCCCACATGGTGGCTGTGGAGAAGAATGCAGTTTGACCACTAAGTACAATGTTAGCTATCTGTCTGCCACAATAGCTTTATGTTTTCTTTTACTTATTGGAACACATACATGGTCATAATTGGGAATTACTTCCCCATTATGTTGTACAGCAAGTCCCTGATGGAAACTACAGTGCGTACAGGTGTCCATTTTTTTTATAGAATCTGTTTTATAGTATCTTAATTGAACCAAAAGTAAAACAAATTGTTGTGTCCAACACAACTATTCCATTGTGGTCATAATTTTGAAATACACTGGTTGCCAAAACGTCACTCCATACACATTGCAATTAATAAGAAACTAAGCCTATTGTCACATGCAAATGAAACTAATATTGACATTTAGAATCCATGTCCTATATTGTGCATCTAGAAAAGGTTATTTATAGAGTACTCACCTTATATAAGACCTGGACAGGATTTGTGTTCTGGTCAACCTTAGTGGCTTTGTGTCTTTGTGTCTCCTTGTTCAACTACCAGAGTTTTAAAGGTGTGTCCTTATACAAGTGTATAATGGGTGTGGTTTCACTTTATAGAATATGCAAAGATGTACAATAACCAAAGGTTTTATTCAGGTTTTTACAGATTTTCACAGATTGTTATTCGTTTTTCATAAAGTTAAGTCAAGTTTTCAAGTTTTAAGTTAATTTGGCATTTGCAACTAGTAGCAGTGTACGTTTGTTTGAATTCCTAGGTTACATGTCATCTGTAAGACTCGCGGCAAGTTTTGGTTTCTATTTCATGGAAATGGAAGAGAAGACAACTTCTTACATGAAACTAACAGTCAGAGAGAAAGACAGGCGTTGCTGCCGCTGCACTTTTCTACTTCCTGCCCCATTTACACCCTCTGCTGGCGTAAAAGTTCCTCTACTGTCACTGTGTTTTACTGTCCTGCCTGAATCCTCCACACCTGACACCCATTACCTCATCATCTTGCAATACTTTAACCTCAACCTCCAAACACATCAGACTGTCACATTTACCATGGTAGTATTCACTTCCAGAACCCTTAAATACTACTCTCACATTTGCAAATCTGTACTTTCTTGATCATAAACCACCTGTGCCCATACATACTTTAGTACACATCCACTACATTTTCCTTTTCATAATTTCATCCTAAAGGTGAAAAGGCAAGTTGTATGTGGTTCTAAAGTGTAGTTCACCTATATCTTATCCCATCTGGCTCTGATAATCCATTTTAATCAATTTTTGCAATGAGAAGGACAAGGCAAGTTTTTGATCTACAATGTAGAATCTTCCATGTCTGACATCAGTGCCAAGTTGTGGCTAAGGCAAGTAAAACCAGCACCCATGAATCTCCTGTCAATCTTACACACAATAAATACAGCAGTTTCTTTTTCTCATCGTTTTATTAATATCTTAATCTCTCCAAAAAAGTGCAAATAAAGGCATCAACATACTGTAATACATGACATTTGTATCTGTTTCATTCCTCGCCCTAATTGTTTTAGTCTACTGCTACAGCTGACCATTACAATGCAGAGAGGTAAGGGGAGGAGAAAGGAGAAGAGGAAAGGACAAAAAGCATGCTTCCGCTAACCTGTGTGTACGTGTTTGTGTGTGTGTGTATGTGTATTTACGCGTGCTATGTTGCCACACGGGTAGTAAATGTATTTACACTTAAATGTACAATCAGAGACAGAGGAAAACCAACAGCACAAAATGGAGACTTTTGATGACACTCTTCAATTCTCAATTCAAGTCTCTCGGATTATGGTGGGCATCGTCTGACCCTCTGTTTTCACACGGTACTGGCGCTGGCTACCAGTACCAGTCACATCAGAATTCAAATGTCGCGGCTGGGAGCACACGGTGGCTAAACTGTTTAGTGTGGGCTTCACCCAAATAACTATCAAGTGAAATTCTCGAGCTTGATCTCACAATCTGCAGGTGTTCCTCTCACAGCATGGAGCACGAGTCAGCAGACTCCATGTTCAGACTGAGAGACTGGGCGTCGTGAGAAGAACACAGGCTACAGAGCGGCTAGCTGCTACAGGGCGTGCTAACGCACTACAGTTCCCAACTTGAAGAACTGAAGCATCCACAAGAGCCCACTCTACCAGGAAGTGTTTTCAGAAAGGGTTTGGGGTAGGGGGGGGTGGTGTCCTGTTGTTGACAAGTTCCAACTCGTGGCTAGCAACTGTATGCTCCTGCATGTCAAAAAGAGCGCAAATGCTAAAGGAAAAATCTCTTGTACGTGCGCAACGTACACTGTTTGTGACATTCGGTTGGTAGAATATTGAGATGTCGGTGTCCACAGGACACATGGGAGAGTCAGTGCAATGCCAGTTCCTGACAGAGACCTAAGCCTAATACACAGAGGCAAAACCACTCATTAAAGGGGCAGTCCGTCATTTTCCATTTCCTGTTGCAGCGGACTGCTAGACCACATGTTTGTAAACGGATGAAGGGTTACACCTGTAATTTTTTGCTTTATGGCTGAGTGGCATCTGAAAAGTAACCAAGTGCCCCTTTAAGAAGTGTATGTTTACATGCAAGGATTCGTATGTAATTATTTTCCCTTACATCCCTTTAAGGATAAGCACTGAGAGCTACAAGGTAGGCTGGACCTTACCATAGGCTGGGGAGCTGTCGAGAGCTACACAACCTACATTAGCTTATAAACTGAGATATAACATGTTATAACATATTACAAGTTACATAGTACACAGGTTTTGCATCTGGCTGGTTTGAGTCATATATGAAAGTCTATACTGAGGTGCTTTTGGTATCGGAGAATACTGTATATAATTGAATCTGAGGAACCTAGAATGTCGGTAAGCCAGTTGTATCAACTGCATACATAAACCATCTGAAATCACAGTGACTGTACAAAACTCAAAATGCGTCAGTTATACTGCTGGTAAGAAAACGTGTAGGCCAGACATTTTGAAAGACGAAACACATCAAAGGTGTTTCAAAGGTACAAAGAAGTGTGTGGATTGCCAAATATCTAGTAAACTTTCAGTTTGGGGGAAACTTCTTATGTCTTGGTTAGACAAGATCCATACCCTGTATAAGACTATCAAAGGTTTTCAGCATTTGTTAGACTGACCCTCTGGTACGAGCTGGTATGAATGATTCACTGTCTGGACCTTGACTGGAGCAAGAAACGACTATCCTTCTCTTCTGTCACACTCTCACAGGAGGGGCAACCTATGACATTCCAGTCTTCTTACTGTTTTGTTCCAGAAGGTCCTTTTACAAGGGGGAGTGTCGATTTTGAATAATTTTCACTACTATGGCAGACTGTCCCATATAACCCGAGGGTAGAGTACATAGCATTCCAAATGACAGACATGAAAAAACCCCTCATTAAATGGGTTTGGTTTGTACTTAGAGTTGATATGCGCATGCAATCAATGTCCATGTTTAAGACCCTGAGAGGTGCAGGACCTCATTTAGTGTTTCCACAACAAGTGAGTTGTCACATACTTCTATCATTAAGATGACTTATTTGTCAGCTCCAATGTACTGCCGTTCAATTGCAAGAAGAGACAGTGACTAAACTAAGCACAGATGTTCCCTGAACGACATTGAATACTGAGACCTTAAAGTGGAGTTAACAGCTGCTGTTTCTCTCTCAAATTAATTGAAAATACATCTAATCATTTAGAAAAGGACCCTATTAGTGAAAAAGGGAATCTTCTTTCTTCTCTTTCTTCTCTTAAAAACATTCCTTTGAAATACATTTTTTCTAACTATCTTGTGACCTGTTCTGATTTGTAAAGCTTTTACATTTCTCATTCTTCAAACTGCTTTGCTCTAATAGATGCTTATGTTCCCTACTGTCTTTAAAGAGGTATAGGTTACCTGTGTTTACTGGTCGACAAACACCCTCGGACTTCCACTCCTACACCACTCCTCCTATGATTTTGAAGGAAAACGGACCTCTCATGATCCAGAAAGAGAAAAAAAAACACATTCTTCTTCGTTGGTCAGAAGCTCCAACGTCCTGTTTTGTAAGTTGTAATTAATTTTCCTTTGACGGACCCAGCAAAGAAGATAGACATCACAAAGATCTGAACGTACGCATAGACTGGAAGACCTTCACAGCACATGCTTGCTAACAGTAGCAAAAAAGTCCAATAAACAAGTTACAAATACACCATAAAAAAACAACAAAAGCCACCACAACAGCAACAATCTTTACAACAATTCATGTGGTCGGCATCTATACATCCATCCACTTATCTTTAAGTGTCTACGTGTGTGTGTGTGTGTGTTTGTGTGTTTGTTTGTGTGTGTGTGTGTGTTTGAGTCTGTGGTTTAGTGTCAAGACACTGAAACAAACACCTCTCCTCTGAGGCAAATATACAAAATGGTGGACGGCTTGACCTGAGGCGTGTCCAGTTGAGCGCTCATCCCTGGAGGTGAGACAGGAAGACCAGACTGGTTTTAGGTGGGTAGACTCCGGAAGCGCCGTTGTGTTTGCTGTTTGAGTCTTACATCTGTTCGGTGGACCCAGGGGGGAGAGGGTTTGGACAGAGGAGACTGACCCTCAGGAGGGAGGGGGGGTCAAAGATTGAAACCTGCTCTTAGACCAAGAGGACACAGGTGTTGACTCTTGACCCTGGGTCGTGGGATCGTCTGCTGGTGGCTGCAAGGATAAGGCGCTTTTTTTGAAGGGGCTGGTTTGGGGGTCTTCTGAGAAGGTCCTCAGATTCACTCACTTTTCAATGCTCACTTAATTTTTTCCTTCGTTGGATACGGAACTATCTAAATAGTATCTAAATCGTAGCAGACTGCAACCACACCTCTGTAACAGTAGATATGTTTACAGTGCGTAACTATGCCTGTATGTATGCATGTTTGTGTGTTTGTACAGCATGTATGTTTGTACAGCATGTCCGTATGTACAGCATGTTTGAAGACATGAATATATGTCTTATGTATGTATCTTATATGTACTTCTGCTCTATCTGCACGTTTGTGACGATGACGGTTGCGTTTCTGTTCACGTGGTCTTGTCAGAACAGACCCTTGCTGGTCCTGTCAGGGACAGCGTTGTGTCAACACGCACACACTGCCCTCTGCCTGCCTGGCCCCTGACTACCTGCCTGCGTGTTAGTCAGTCAGCCAGCCAGCCTGTCTGTCTGCCTCTGTACATAAATGACCAGTTAGAGGGTAACCATATCTACAGTCTGCATTCCTACATAGTGGTTGAATACAAACACCACATGTTACATTTCAACACTGTCTGTGGGAACAGGGTGGAAAGAGAGCAAGAGAGAGGAAGGGAATGGGGAAGGGAGACTGAAAGGGTGAGCAAGAGAAAGGACCAGAGAAAAATAAAAAGTATGAGAAAAGAGCGAAAAGCCGCCCACCCCCCCATCCACCCATCCCTCCCCCAAGTGACTGACAAGAGTGCTCATCGTTGCAGGGGGTTAAGATGGCCTGCCGACTGACAGTGATTGGCCGACCCTCGGTGAGTTGGCGTGGATGGGCCTGGGGAGAAATTCTGGTTGGTAGCCGCTCTATGCGTGGGCGTCGTCGCTGGGCCAGGCGAGAGATTCTGGTTGGCTGAGGCCCTGTGCGCGGGTGACAGACAGTGGGAGGCTGTTGCCGGGTAGCCGCAGCAGTGAGCGGGAGAGTCGCTCCCGAAGGCCCCGCTGGGGGGCGAGGAGGAGAAAAAGGGCGAGGAAGGCATGGGGGAGGAGGAAAAGGAGCGGTGAATGGGGGAGGAGGAGGGGGACATGAGGGGACTGGTCTGGAGGCGCCAGAGCAGCTCTTCGTTGTTGCGGCTCAGGCGTTTCTTCTCGCTGCTCTCCTTCTCCACCGAGCCCTGGAGGTTGGCGTTCTCCTCTGACAGCTGCCTGTGGAGCCACACACACACAACATTCAGTTCCATTCATAGTTTCTCTCCGAGTTCTGTCGAACGCTAGCAAAACGATGTGGCATAAATGCACTGTACGTTTGTGTTACCTGGACAGAGCTAGGTTCTTGTCGATACGAGCCATCAGGTCCTCGTTCTGCTGCTGTAGAACCTGGACCTTCTCCTCCAGGAAAACGTTCTTTTTGGCCTGCTCAAGAACAGAGTAGAACGCCGGAGGAACCTTCAATTCTCCAAACACACACTAGGTAGAGCGTATTCCAGCAACATCCATTGTGAGTCAAATTGTGTTCTTGTCTATGCAGGCAGGAAGACAATGTCGTGTCCTCAAGATGCCACACACATGCTAATGTTCACAATGTTACTGGAAACTGTATTTTTTGGTAGGTGATAATGAGTGCATGGCCATGGTGTGTGTGTTTGTTTGTGGGGGTGAGATGGCATATTATGCCTACCACTTTCTCCAGATCAGAAATCTGTCTCTCCTGTCGGTGTATCTGCTGGTTCTTCATCTCCACCACTTCTTTCAGACTCTTGAGTTCTTCATCGATATGCTGATATGGAGCCAGAGCTTCCTGTTACAGACACACACAGAGGCACAGTTTACACCAGTTCAGTGTCTGAGTGTGTGTGTGCGTGCGTTTGTGTGTGTGGTGTGCGTGCGTGCGTAGTAGAGTACCACTATCTGTTCGTCAGTGCTTCTTCTGAGAGCCTCTTCGAAGCGCTTAGCTCTGTCTCTCAGACTCTGGTTCTGGAATGTGAGCGTGTCCACTTGGTCCTGAGCATACATACGCCACACACATGCCACACGCACCACACACACCACACGCACCGCACACACACCAGACACACACCACACGCACCGCACACACCGCACGCCCACCACACACACATGATGCATCATTCTTTATCCATTTCCTATCAACTACAGCAAAGGCTCATCCTCCTGACAACAGGAGTAAAAATGAACGACAAAACCCTTTAACAGACAAAGTGACTAGATCCCTGCTTCTGCAGTCTAACTACACCACACCTCCAGCAGTCTAAGTGGAACTGTACCTGCAGAGAAAGTCGCAGCTTCTCAAAATTCTCCTCCAGAATAATTTTCTGCTGCTCATGGGCTTTCCTCAGATCTGCAGACAGAGAGAGGGGGAGGGAGAGAGGGAGGAAGAGAGGGAGGGAGAGAAAGAGAGAGAGGGAGGGAGAAAGGGAGGGAGAGAGGGAGAGAGGGAGGGAGGGAGAGAGAGGGAGGGAGGGAGGGATCATTGGATGGGGAGAACGAGAGTGGGATGAGAGAGCGAGAGTGGAAAGCGAGGGGAGAGAAGGTAATAATGGGAGAGAATACGATTTGAATACAAAACAGACAGACAGGACCAAAGAGAAGAGAGAGACAGGGAGACAGAGAGAAGGACATAGGATATAGGGAGATGGAAAAGAGAGTGCAGGAGGGAGGGGGGAGAGGGAGAGGGTTAGGGTGGGGCCCTGATGTGATCTGTTTACACACTGGGTCTTTGTCACACACGTACCCCTCACAGTGCGCACATGCTCCTCGTGCAGCGTTGCCATGGTGATGTTGTGCATGTCTCTCAGCTCCTGAACAGCAGCCTGATGGTTAATGGTTAGTTCCTCCACCTAACAAACCCAGACACACACATGCACACAAACCGTTTTTTTTCAAATTGATTGTGGATCCTTGCGGTCAGCAGATTTGCTGTGCACATTCCAGATAGCAATTCCAGTTGTACTACAATTCCCACCCTGCCTCTCTCTAACCTGTTCCTGCTGCTGTGCCCTCAGCTCCTCCACCTCGGACTGATGTTCTGCCATCAAGTGTTCCGTCTCGCTAGAGTGACACTTCTGGAGCCCTGCTTCCACCGCTGCTAACTCCGCCTCCTGCTGTTGCTGCAGTTCCTGGAGCTCACGCTCGAACCCCGCCTCCAGCTCCTCCTTCTCCCGCTGGAGCTTCTCCCATTGGACAGCATTAGCGGCTGGGCAGAAAGGGGAGGCAGCATAACATGAAGCAATTTCAACTTGGTTGAAGAGTGAATATTGCGCAACATATATTGCAATGGACCAATTATCACCCTATGCAGTTAGATTCAACTGCACATGTCGGTTGCAAATGACGACTGAAAAGCTGTTGTAATATGCAGAGAACATTTTGAAAAATACATAAATAATTATTAGTTTATACGTATACATAAATATTGTGTTCACGGGGTTGACTGGAGATGGTTACTTACCGACTTCATGCCTGATCCTCTGTATTTCATTATTCAAATCCTTCTCATTCAGCGAGGCACACTCCACCTGAAACATACATACACACACACAAAATCACCCCCAAATCTTTTAGCGGGTTAACTGTTCGTAAAATTCGACCCGGACTGTTCCGTTGCGTGAAAAGCAGAAGGCGTGGCTTCTCTCCTCCCAGCGTAGGCTCATAGACGAGTCCTGTCTGTATTACTGTCTTCATGTCAGTTCTCAACTCAGAAAACAGGGGTCAAACCAGCATTGAAAAAAATGATCTAAAATGATTTTGGATGCTCTTCTCAGTAAATATCTCATAGTTGATCTTTACCACATGAGTCATCAACACTCTCCCTCCAGAACTCAGCAATGAGTCACTCTCTGCTTCCCTGGGTGACCTGCCTTAAACTTACCTTCTGACTGTCACCATGGCACCCTCAACCAGCTCATATGCATATCTCCCAGTGGCCTCGGGGGTGGCTGTGTCAGCAGTGACAGAAACCGGGACAGAGTCAGTCAGCCGTGTGACACCTTAAACTGCGACGCTGTGTCCCCAGTCTGGTGGCCAGACACTTGCTCTAGGAATATAACACTCTGACCGCAAGTTGAACCGTCACCCTGAGACCTGGGTGTGTGACGGTGGTGGTGTGTAACTGTGTTGAAGTGTGTGTGTGTAAGAGAGGGAGAGAGAGACAGAGACGAGCGAAGAAGTGTGAAAGTGTCTGTGAGTGTCGAGTGTGAGTGTGTGGGTGAGACTCGGCACGTCTGCGTGTGTCTGCGCCTGATCAAATGTGCCCTATGGCCTGGTTCCCTCAAGTGACAGGCGGAATATGTGGAACTGGGGAGCCCTCAAAGGAGGCTGTGTGGAGGTGTGACGACCAGCAGAGCTGTGGGCTATAGTTCCATCCTCTGCCGGCCTGCCTGCCTGCCTGCCTGCCTGCCTGGCCTCTTCTCTTTCTACACCTACTCTCCAATCCACTTCACCAACAACCACACCAAACAAGACAATGTATAAACCTGGCTAAAATCAGTCAGTCATTCCTTGTCGGAGAATACCTCGCAACAAAACCAACAGTGAGTTTGAGAGCCATTGTGCGATCCCATTATCTCGACATTGTTGTTGTTTCGAAGGGCCCCGCCGCTGTCTCTTTGAAATCCAGCCAGGATTGTGTCGGGCTAGCTACCTTGTGGCAGTAGTGCTGCGTGGTGATGATGAAGACCTCCAGGCCCAGCGCCGTCCTCCTCAGCTCCTCCCTCAGGCTCCTCAGTCGCTCCTCCTGCTGCTCGCAGCAGCCCTGCAGCCTCTGCACCTAGAGCACAACACAGGAGAACACAGTGGAGTCCAGGAGAACACTGCATAGTCCAGGAGAACACAGAAGAGACCAGGAGAACACAGCAGGGACCAGGAGAACACAGCAGGGACCAGGAGAACATTGTAGAAAAGGCAGCAGCAGAGAATAATGTAGTACAGTGGAGAATAGAGGAACATAGCAGACTAGAGTCAAACTAAGAGGAAAATTTAGTAGAACATAGAAAAGTACATTGTACAGCACATATAGAAATATTGTAGTGTAGAGTACTATGGCAGAGTAAAGCAGGTTAGAATAGGAGAGGATTGGACAGAATGTTCCATAATACGTGATCAGCGGACCGGTGTTACATACCTCCTCCCGCTGCCTCTCTCTCTCCCTCTCTTGCTCCGCCGCCTCCCTGTCCCTCTCCCTCCGCTGAGCCTCCTCCTTCTCCCTCTGCAGGCTCTCCTGCTGCTCCTGCTGCTGCCTGAAGGGGCCGACTCGCCGGGGAGAGCCAGGGGGGACAGAGCCTCGAACTGCGGCTGCAGGACGCTGCCTAGACTGGACTGGAGACAGAGGGAGGGAGAGCGACAAAGACAGAGAGAGAAAGAGAGAGAGAGAGAGAGAGAGAGGGTGAGAGAAAGGCCATTAGAGAAAGACAAAGAGAAAAAGACAGAAAGAGACAGAGTGGGAGACAAAGACATAGAGAGACAGAGAGAGAGTGGAGGCAGAGACAGACAGGAAGAGAAAGACAAAAAGCGATAAGACAGTCTTAATCATATAAGTCCTTCTAAAAGAAAAATAAGATTGCGAGACACATAACCAATGCACAGATATATCATTTATCAACCATCTGGCTGTTTCTACTTCACAAGCCTGCATCCCCCAACACATAAAACACCTCTATAACTACGACAGGGAAATACATCGCCTGAAAAGGTCAACATGAGCACTGTTATAATCCAAATGATCCTGGAAATCTTGCTTCAGGAGGCTTGCACAAACCAAGCTATTTTGGCTGGAGACTGAAAGGATTCAAACCAAAATATCCCCCCAGACCCCCAAACCCCCAAAACACGGGAACGCGCAGCCTGCCTTTCTATCAGGTGGTAGGCAGACAAGGAGCCTGTCCAATCATTGCATTCAGTCAAAATGCCATCCAATCAGTTCATTCTCTCCAAAAGGAATTATTCGCTGTGCCCGTTACAGTCCTGCAACACCCACAGATATTGGATTCATTGAATTGGACCGTCGAACGTTAAGATTTATCGGCTGCCATCAGGATGTTTATTTCAGCAAGCGGCAAAAAAGCGCTCCCCCGACAAAATTACCCTGCCTTTAATAAAACAAACAAAAATGTTGAAAGAGGGGGTAGATTCCCTCCATCCATCACTGTATCCTTCTGTCCATCTATCATTCTTAGCGCTTTTCTCCATCCATCTATTTCTCATTACTCCTCGAATCAATCGCTCTTGAAGAGGGCCAGAGAGAGTGTCGGGGAGCTGGGATGAATGTTCCCACCCGCCCCTAGACGAGGTAAAGCCTGGTGTTGATGATGGCTCATGGCTGGAGGTGAGTGTCTGGTCACAAGAATCTCTGACAATATGGCAATGGCATCACCGTTGAATGTGTGTGTGTGTGTGTGTGTGTGTGTGCATGTGTCTGTGCAGATGGGGATGATAGTATCAACAGCCTGCCGTCTTTATTGAGCCAGCCCCAGATGACAGGATGATCCATGGGCGTCATTAATAACAGGAAACGTCATGAGGGACAAATAGAGAACTGTGTTTGTTTATGCATGTGTGTTTGTGTGTTTGTGTCAATGTGTTGGTGTGTGTGCACTTGTGTTGGTGTGTGTATTTCACTAGTTCTCTTTGGGTACAGTACTCTGACAGAAGGATTGCGTCACAGTGAGACATTCTGGGCTTGGGAAACGCATCCTGTTCAGGTGCATGATGGGTAATGCCAGGATATTATGTGTGAGCGATGGATCTCAGTCATCTCAGCGGGGACACACACAACCTCAGGGAGGGTTTTCCTCCTGAGAAAAGGGGCCCCAATTAAGGGGCCATTGATTCACAGGAGGGACGATTAACCTCAATATCTGCCTGCCTGCCTGCCTGCCTGCCTGCCTGCTTGCCTGTCTGCCTGCCTGCCTGCCTGTCTGTCTGTCTGTCTGTCTCACTCTCTCTCTTTCTCTCTCCCTTTCTCTCTCACCCTTGCTTGATCTCTCTCAATCTTCATTTCTTCCTTTCCCTCTTTCATTCTAAACTCAGTTTCTCTCTCTCTTTCCCTCTCACACACACACAAACGGGCCCGTGCAGATGTTGAAACACACACAAGCACAAACGTCCATGCACATTCACAGACACACACACACACACACACACACACACACACACACACACACACACACAGACCCACACTCGAGTTCACAGAAAATCCCATCTAACAGCTTCCACTTATCCCTGTGCGTTGGTCTCCATGGCGACCTGAGAGGGGTGAAGGAAGGTGGTCTTTCCCAGGTAATGAGTGAGAAAGAGAGAGAGAGAGAGTGGGAGAGAGAGAGGGAGAGAGAGAGAGAAAGGGCCCTCCCTCTCTCTCTCTGACTAGTGGGGAAGAGGCGAGGGGGGGAGGGGGGAGAGGTGGATGGATGGATGGATAGGGGATCAGGCCCCTTGCCTTTGGCTGAGAAAGGGAGAGACGAATATGCAATCCTGAAAATGGGGGCTAGGGGCTGGAGCAGGGAGATGAAGCTATTACATGGAGGAGAGACAAACGAGGGGATGGGGGATACGAGGGATGGAGGGATGTGAGGAAAATAGCCTGGCAACAGAAAGACTGTGTTGAGAATCCGCCATCTATGGAGATGAAAGAAAAGGACTGAAGGCACGAAGTCGCTCACGTACACATCCCCAATACTCCAAATTCATATAAACTGGTGCGCGAGCCGTCATTTCATGTGTCCAAAAATCTTGTTTGTTTCACTGAAGAACAGCGGAGGGATCTCTTTCCTCTGATAATGACTTTTGGATGCCATGTGCACACACACACACAAGCATATACGCACACACACGGTCTATCATAAAGGTTAGGGGGAGAACACTGAATTTGAAATGATCTTGAAGAGCAGAGCGTGAAGAGAACATAGATGACTGAGGCGTGCGTGTGCACGTGTGTGTGCGCCTGCTTGCCCATGTGCGTGTGTGGTACATGTGCGCGTGCAGGCGAGTGTCTAAGCATGTGCGTATGCTCTCGCGCGTGTGTGCATGCGCGTATGTGCGTGCGAATGTGTGAAGGTGTGCATAATGAAGGGCTGCTGTTGAGAGTTGGCTGTGGGGGAGGAGGAGAGGAAGGGAGACAGATAAGGATGACATGGAGAATATGGCCCAGTGAGAGGATGGGCGGGAGTTTGGGGGCAGGGTTATGGGGAGCGGGGGCGGGGACCGAAAAGGGTGGGTGTGGCAAGGGGCGTGATCTGGAGAAGTGGAGGGGTGGGTGAAACCTCTGAGAATACACCAAACATTTCAAAGGTTTCAGTGTGTGTGAGTGCGCATATGTGTTTGTGAAAGTATCTGTGGATGTTTCAATGTTTGGCTCTTCACGATGTGTTCTGATGTGTGTGTGTGTTTTTGGGACTCACCAGGGGACTGGGGTTTGGGGGGAACCACAGCAAGCCTCTTGGGGGAGGAGGGCAGAGAGCGAGTGAGCTCCGAGCCTCTCTGGAACTCCTTCCGGCCCACTGTCAAGAAAAACACAGGAATAAAAACAAAAAAGGTCATTGTAGTTCTCTCAACATAAAACATTTAATCCAAATGTACTTTCCTCCCTTCAAAAAAGTTGTCATCCTCAAACTTTCTCCAACTTCAACTCTGTTTCATCTCTTGTACTTTCTCTGAGTCTGAGTTTGAAACAGGATGGTTTCACACAAGAGCTTATTTTTCTTCGGCTAAGTTTGAACTGAGGCTGCACTTTTTCAATCTCTCTTGCTCATCTGTCCAATTTCTTTTCCCATCACTCCCTTTCTCATCTCCCATCTCTCTCTCTCTTTCCAAAACCCCATTTAATTTTCTCTCTCTCTCTCTTTCTCTCTCTCTCTCTTTCTCTCTCTCTCTCTCTCTCTCTCTCTCTCTTTCCCTCTCCTTCCCTCCTTTCTCCCTGCTGTGCTTGGGGTAAGATGGTGTGTCACAGAGCTGTAGATGAATTTCCAGTGAGCTTAGCTGAGCAGCGATGCCACCTCCCTTGGTCGGGAAAGCCATCTTGGCGTGGAGAACGAATCTCCCTGCCTGACTAAGAGGCCCGTTTCGGGTCAGGACGTCAGGAGAGGAGAGAGGGAGAGGAGCGGGCAGGGAGCCAGACGGAGGAGGAGGAAGGAGGGATGGAAGAGCAAGGAGAAAAGGAGGATGAAAGGGGGAGGAGGAGGAGAAGAGGGAGGATAGGAGAGCGAGCAGGAGAGGGAGGAGTGGGATGGGAGGAGAGACCAGACAAGGAGGGGACGAGAGCGGGGAAAGAGATGAGGAGGAGGAGCAAGAGGACAAAGAGGAGGGGAGCAGGAGACAGGAAGGAAGAGATAAGGCGGAAGGAGGTTAGAGGAGGGAGAGGAGGACACACCAGGGGGAAAGTAATTATAGCGGTGATTGAAGGGGAGGCTCTGATCCTGAACTAATCCCCACATCACCCAGAGAGACACTGCGGCTCCCTCACAGACACGCAGGGGCTGGGACGGGGAACGAAGGATGGGGATGGGGAGGCGATCTGGAAGACACCGTCAACAGGAATACACCAGTGTGTGTGTATTTGTATACATGCGTACTAGATGTGTGTGCTTGAAGGTGAGGAGGAGGCGGCTGCCCCGGAACCAAGTGCCACGCGCACTCTGTCTGGGCTCCACAAGCGTCGCATCTCACCTCTGGCGAGCCCCCCACTGAGGGGGAGGGTCGGTGTGTGCGTGTGCGTGTGCACGTGTACGTGAGAGAGAAAGAATGTGAGCATTCTGTTTGAAGATCGTTAAAGATAAGGAGACGTGTAGGAGGGGTTGGAACTAACGTGATGGTACTTGTCGGCGCGTCTGCGGGTGTGCGTCTGCGCGGGCGTCTGTGTGGATCCATGCGTGTGCGTGCTTGCGTGGTTCTTGCCCCTACCCCACAGGGCACACTACAACGCCATCCTTTCCATCTCTACCAGCACCGCGTTTAAAACACCCCCCACGTCCAAACCCAGACAGCCAAGAGGGATGATGCATTTTTATCAATACATCCCCTCTGCTGTCTGCATACACAATTTCTCCTCCAGTCTTGAGGTGGGAGCCTTTGATCCAAGCGCTGTAGTGTTCAGCCACAGTGAGGTCATGCCTTGTGCAGGTAATACCTCGGTTGGAATGGGCCTGGTTTGATAATGGTTTAACTTTATGTTCTAAATGTCTACCCATGTCTACCAACTTCTATGTTCTACCTGTCTCTCTCTACCCCTCTCTCTCTGTCTGTCTCCCCCTACTCTCCCCCACTCTCTCTACTCCTCTCTCTCTCTCTCTCTGTCCCCCTCTCTCCCCCCCTCTCTCTCTCCTTCTCTCTCTCTTGAGCTTCTTCTCTCCTCCTTCTTTCTCACTTTGTCACACAGTATCACAGGCTTCTAGTGGCATACTTCCTGTTACCTGGGGGAATTTTGGTACCGCTTGGTTTTTTTTCTGCTGGATGAGTCCAGTCAGAGGTTACTTGCATGCACACACGCACACGTGCGCGCGGACACACGCACGCAGCTCCAAAACACACAGACACCTACAGATCAACGAGCTGTTCTCCACTGACCTCCAGGGGAGCCTCGAGGCTGGGGTGGCAGGTAGCGTCGGGGCAGGGCTGGGGTGGACGGCGGCTGGAGGCTGGGGCCCCCAGGCCTCAGGTGATCCACACACGGAGGGGTGCCGGTGGTCACTCGGTGAAGGGGGGGCTCCTCGCTCACGCTCAGACCTGGAACACGCGCACACAAACATGAAAACACACACGCTGTATTACACAGAGCTGTCAGCGACAATCCTGTTTCGGTCGGGAAGACAGCGATCGGTTTTGGGGCTTTTTATTGAGTGGCGATAAAACAACACAGCAAATATCCTTCATTTCCCCTGACAGAGAGCAGATATAGAACTGAGGAAGATGGCTGCAGTGCTGACGGCGTTGACAAGAAAGGCCACACGGACGAAAGCCTGCTTTATTAGCTGCTACGTTGAGGGAGAGGTTCCTGCGCTCCTGAACACGCCGTCATGGCAGACGTGTGGGATCGGACGTGAGTGTTTTTCCAACTTGTTTCTGTCCGATCTTTTAGAGTTTCTTTTTCTAGTGTTTTTGTCTGTTTATGTCGCTTGCCAGGGAACGGAGCTCACGCTAACTGGTTAGAGGCCACCGTTTGGTGGGCAGTGAAAATTGCTTTCTCCAGGAGCCTCAGCGGAGTTATCCTGGCCCTCCACAAGACCCGAAGTCCAGTACACATGTGGATGAATGGAGGTGCTCACACACACACGCTGTTTTGGCACTCTGTTGAATCGTCTGCATCCTTTAGATTTGCCACGAGTGCTCTCAATCTCCCCATGGTTAACCTGGAGCGCACGCACGAATGCACAGACACGCACACACACACACACACACACTTCTGGCAGCCGTCCCCTCACCCCATCATACTTCATCTGGCTACAGTGCACACAACTGTAATCTCTACCACATGGCTTGTTGACACACGGGACCCCTAATGCAACACTCACACACACACACACACACACACACACACACATACACACACAGGCATGCACACAATACTCTCTGGCTCATCACCTCCGGTCTAATCAATAATCCCACACCAACCTTTCTCACTTCTCCACCCTTCATAGAGAGACAGAGAAACAGAGAGAGAGAAAAAGAGAGACGTAGAGGGAGAAAGACAAAGAGAAAGAGAAGGAGAGAGGAAGAGAGAGAAGGGACTGAGAGATCGTACTGGACGTTTGTGCTCATGCTAGCTCTGGCTGACCGCAGCATTGAAGGCTGGACCCGATGTCCCTGTTGCCAAGGAAACCTCTGAGTGTAATGTAGTCCTGTCCTGGATCGTAGAACTAGAACTAGTGTTATGGTGTGGTACCAAATAGCACCACGGTACAATTCCTCCTGGAGGGTATTTACTTTCCACAGTAGCACAGCACAGCGGCATCTTGTTTCCTCTTCTGTGTTGACTGGATGTGAATGTGAGTCATTGAGGGGCTATTCAGGGCTGCAGGGCGAAGCTGTGCTCCGCACACCCACATGAACAGCACACACACACACACACACACACAGGTTTGTGCATACAGGCACTCACCTATCGCACACACACACACACATACACACAAACACACATCTGTCCATGCTATACCAGAACACCCCTCGTGCAAACCTTGTCACAGGTACACCCACTGTGCGAGCGTGTGCACGCTGGTGTAAACCAACGAGTGGTGTTATCACCAACTCCCCGAGGCCCTCGTGGTGTAAAGATTAGGGTACTGCTCCGCAGGAGGTGCGCAGGATTCGATAGGCCGAGAGGAGATGGAGCCGTGCTCGGATTGGCTGAGAGCAGGGCTGTATCTGTGAGCGGAGTGTAATTTGGAGAGAGGACCCCGTTATTGTGTGGAATTGGGTTAGCAGCTCAGAGACCATCTCTCTCCCTCCTTTTCCCTCTCCAACACGTTTCCGCTCTCTCCTGCTTGCACACTTCACACTCATTTCTCTTTCTGTCCCTCCACGTTTCATGTAGTTCTCCGCCATTTATCATTTGTCTCTCTTCCTGTTGGTCTCTCTCTCCTCTCTCTCTCGCTTTTCACTCTCTCTCTTTCTCTCTGTCACACGCACGCACGCACACATTCACCCTCACTCTCTCATGTCAGAGAAGGCCTTCACGTTCTCTGTGCTCGCTTTTCTCCGGGGCAGAAAAGTCTGTCGTTTTCAGAGAACATCAGACCACTTGGAGTAGCTCCAAAAGATTCAGCCTTAGTTTATGACAGACACAGAATGCGCACACGTTTTATGCATACACAGTTACATTCAGCCCCCCCCCAACACACACACACACACACATACACACACAGACTGTCACACACGCAGAGACTGACACACACACACAGGGAAACACTCTGACTCAGACAATGGCCCACACGCACACGTACACATAAAAGCCCGCAAGCAAATACATGAGGACTGAAGGGAAAATGTAGTGGCGATTCTTAACTGACAAAATGGATTTGCGGCTCCCCTAGAGATCTTCAAATGATAAAGAGCTGCTGACATTCAAAGATAATGAAGACAGATACAGTAGCACATGTCTGTGTGTGAGTGCTTTGTGTGTGTGTGTGTGTGCACGTATACCTCTCATTTATGGATTGATGTTTTGCCACATTGCAACAGGACTTTGTGATGGAGGAAGGGGTTTATTAGTGGATGGGTGAAAGCCCTCCCCCTAGGTAACTGATTGGCTGGGCAGCTCCTAATCCTCCTCATTAGCCAATCAAGGATCGAGGACGTGCGTCACCCGACAACACGTTCTGCATCCCTGATCAAGCAGCCAGCCCGCACCGACCAGTGATCGAATTACCTCTTTCACTCCACCACAAGTTGAGAGATAGTCCCCCGGGCGGAATGCCTTCGGATAATAAACGCACGGGCAGCTAAACCTATGGTGGCATTTACTGAGACCTGTCACCAGCTCCCCTCTAGACTGCAGCACCTTTATCACACACACACACACTGGACAGACACAAAGAACACAGGCCAGAGGATGAGTGGGTGGGACTGTGCGTGTGTGGGAGGGGGGATGGAGAGAGAGGGGGAATGGGGGAGGGGAGACAGGCAGGGGGAGATACGGACAGGGGGACAGGGGGGGGAGGGGAAGGGGAGCAAACTGAGAAGGAAAGAAGGGGAGGGAGGGTCTGGTTCCATTAGCAGGGAGGTGGCTAGGTGCTATGCAGTGCCGACGGGCAGAGCGCCAAGTGGTGATTGATGCGGGAGGAGCGGAGGAGAGGAAGCGACGGATGAAGGGAGGATGTACGGCTAAATCGCCTATGACACAGAGAGCAAAGAAAGGGCGCGCAGCGCGGGGGTAGGCAAAGGGGGGGGGCAGAAGCAGGGGGGCAGGCAGGAGGGTTCGGGAAAGACAGAGGTGAGGAAGGAGACGGAGAAATGCTTTGATGGGAATAAAACCACCAGTGAAAACGAAAGCTAGAGTCAGTTTAAATTGAGACAGGGGAATGAAAGGCGGGCCCAAAGGAAGGGGAGAGAAGAGAGGAGGAAAGAAAAGAAGCGAAAAAGCGTTGGGAAGAGGAGAGTTAAGGGAAAATTGAGGAACGGGGCGGAACTTGAGGAGGGAAGGGGGAGGCGGGAGGGGGAAAAGGCCCCCAAACCCCCGTTTTCTCCGCCGGGGGGGCCAAAAAAGCTGGGGGTGTGGATGTTTGGAGTTTGTCGTGTTCGGGCAGAGGTGATCTCTCTTCC